>CM066031.1:1268350389-1268387447 GCA_033557465.1 Ichthyophis bannanicus | reverse complement strand
TCCTTTCCTTTTCATACCTTTATGGTTTTCCTAATTTGTACTATGTAAACCGCTTTGATGTTTTTCCTTCAGCGGTATATCAAGTAAATAAACATAAACATAAATAGGTCAGGTTATGTTAGGGGGTAGCATTCTCTGAAAATATGGGTTTTAAAGGCTTTCCTGAAGGAAGCTGTATTGGTTGTAGTTCTTAGGCTTTCTGGGATAGAGTTTCATAGTAGCGGTGCGTAGAGAGAGAATGCTCTCTTAGATATAGTTGGTGCTGGTTCTTGTGAACATCAGCAGAGTCTGTAGCATGTTCCTTGAAATGGTTTGTCACACTCTGTTGTCAGTTGTGATCTTGATCAGGGTTTGTAGATGTGGTTGTGCAGAGTCATTGAGGATTTTAAATGTTGTGAGGATGGATATAGTGCCACTCCACCTCCCCTTCTTCCTACCCTGTCCTTCCTAAATAAGGTATAGCCCATTATAATTATAGGTTGTCTATGAACCATCTCTCTGTAACCACCACTAAATACAAGTCAGCCACTTCCATTAAAGCCTCAACATCTGGGATCTTATTTGCCATGCTACGGACATTTACACATACCACTTTCCAGATATTGCCCCTTTTACCATTTTCTACAGAGCTATAATATTTCACTTACCTGGGGGCTTTCTTCACCCATCCCCATCAAATCTAGCTTAAAGACCTCTTCAGTAGGTTAGCCAGTCTGCTGTTGAAGATACTTTGACCCTTCTTGGACATATGACACCATCCCTGCTGTGCAGCCCTTGGAATATCATCCCATGATCCAGGAAATCAAAACGCTCTTGATGACATCATCCACGCAGCCATACATTCATCTCCAGGATGTGAGCTTTTCTGCTTCGGCCTTTACTCTCAACAGGGAAGACTGAAGAGAACACCATCTGTTCACCTGTCTGCTTCACCCTTTGTTCCAGAACCATGAAGTCATTTTTCATATGCTCGGAGGGATACCTAGCAGTATCATTTGTGCCAACATGGATAAACAACATTGGATAAAAGTCAGTAGGCTTGATGAGTCTCTGCAAATTCTCCATAACATCTCAGATTTTGGCATCTGGCAGACAGCACACCTCTCTGGATATCAAGTCTGGTCGGCAGATGGACGCCTCCGTATCCCTCAGAAGAGAGTCATCAACCACCACTACTCTTCTCTTCCTTGTGGTGACTGACTCTGGAACTTTGGGGTGCTCGAGCTGTGGTTCTTCCCTTTCCTCAAATGCTTCCACCTCTTCCACTTCCAGGGCTGCATACTGGTTCTTCAATTCAAGGGCTGGAGGAGTTGGATTGTGCAGGCTTTGGTGACTCAAGTCCAACCTTCTTCATTCTGTATCTTCCCATCTTCACCTGTGTTGGAGAACTTGGATGCTTTAAGAAGCATCTCATCAATGTACTTTTCACTGCTTCGAATGCTTCTTAGGGGTATGTTTACTAAACCGCGCACACGTGCGCGGCGCACAGTAGCGCATGGCAATGATGCACTTAAGTGCTCTTAAGTGCCCCGCACGCGTGCGCGTCACATTAACGGGTCCGCGCACGTGTGCGATGTGCTGATGTGCGATAGAGGCGGGGAAAGGCGTACGGAGGGCGGAGGCAGGGCTGGCCCGTCCATTGAGCAAGAATGTTTTTTGCACAGGGCCCCGCGTTTCAGGGGGCCCCGCGCAAAGAACATTCTGCTTTTTTTTAAATTACATTAAAAAAAAAAAAAAGCTGGCTCTGGCAGCTGCCGCTGCCGCCGCGGCAGCAGCAGAATGAAGTGTCCCGCGGGGCCTCCTCTGCTCGCTGAGCCCCTCTGCAAGGGCTTTCAGATTCGCGAAGGGAGAGTGTCTCCCTCGCTTCTCTGTTAAGCCCGCAGGGGCTAATGGGAAATTTTCCATCAGCCCCTCGCGTCTAAAGGGGCAGATGGGAAATTTCCCATTAGCCCCTGCGGGCTTAACAGAGACGCGAGGGAGACACTCTCCCTTCGCGAATCTGAAAGCCCTTGCAGAGGGGCTCAGCGAGCAGAGGAGGCCCCGCAGGACACTTCATTCTGCCGCTGCTGCGACGGCGGCAGCGGCAGCAGCCAGAGCCAGAGCTTTTTTTTTATTTTAAAATTGTTGCCATAAGCCTTGGGGGGGGGGGGGGGGGGGGTTTTAGGATATGGTAATGGGCGGGGGGGGGGTTAAGACTGGCAATGGGCTGTGGGCTGATGGGGGCTGTCTGGAAATGGGGCGATGGAGGGTTAGGACTGGTAATGGGGGCTATGGGGGGGTTAGGACTGATAATGGGCGTATGGGGGGGGCTAGGACAGGAAATGGGCTGATGGGGAGGGGTTTAGGACGGTAATGGACTGTGGGCGTTGTTGGGGGGTTAGGACTGGTAATGGGCTATAGGGGGGTGTTTAAGACTGGACTGGCAATGGGCGCTGTGGGCTGATGGGGGCTGTCTGGAAATGGGGTGATGGGGGGTTAGGACTGGTAATGGGCTATGGGGGGGTTAGGGACTGATAATGGGCTATGGGGGGGGCTAGGACAGGAAATGGGGCTGATGGGGAGGGGTTAGGACTGGTAATGGACTGTGGGCTGTTGGGGGGGGGGTTAGGACTGGTAATGGGCTATAGGGGGGGTGTTAAGACTGGTAATGGGCTGTGGGCTGATGGGGGCTGTCTGGAAATGGGGTGATGGGGGGTTAGGACTGGTAATGGGCTATGGGGGGGGTTAGGACTGATAATGGGCTATGGGGGGGCTAGGACAGGAAATGGGCTGATGGGGAGGTGTTAGGACTGGTAATGGGCTGTGGGCTGTTGGGGGGGGGTTAAGACTGGTAATGGGCTGTGGGCTGATGGGGGCTGTATGGAAAAGAGGTTAAGCGGGGATATGACAGATACACCCCTATGGGGGGCTTAGGACTGATAATGGGCTATGGGGGGCTAGGACAGGAAATGGGCTGGTGGGGAGGGGTTAGGACTTGAGGAGGGCTGATGTGGTTAGGACTGGTAATGGGCTGTGGGCTGATGGGGGTTTAGGACTAGCAATGAGCTATGGGGGGCTGACTGGAAATGGGCTGATGGGGTTAAGACTGGAAGTGGGCTGATGGGGGGTTAGGACTGGTAATGGGTTATAGGGGGGCTTAAACTGAAAATGGGGTGATGGGGGTTAGGACTGGAAGTGGGTTGATGGGGGGCTAGGACTGGTAATGGGTTGGGGGGTTGCTATGACTGGAAATGGGCTGAGTGGAAGGGGAGGCTTGAACTGCAAATAGCTGATGGGGAGGGAGCTTGGAATGGAAATGGGCTGTGAGGGAAGGGAGCTAGGACTGAAAATGGGCTGATGGAGCAGCTAGGACTGGAAATGGGCTGTTGGGGGGAGCTAAGATTGGAAATGGGCTGTGGTGGGGGCTTGAATTGAAATGGACTCATGGAGGGGCTAGAACTGGAAGTAGGCTCATGGGGGGCTTGGACTGGAATTGGGCTGAGAGGAGGGGAGCTAGGATTTGACATGGGCTGATGGTGGGGCTAGGAAATGACTAGAAATGGGCTGATGGGGGCTAGGATTGGAAATGAGCTGATGAAGGGACTCAGACTGAAAATGGATGGGGGAGCTAGGACTGGAAATGGGTTGATGGGGGGCTAGGACTGGAAATGGGCTGATGCAGGGACTAGAAGGGAATGGATGCTGGGTGAGACTGGAACTAGAAGGGAGCTGATGTTGGGGGAGGATTAGAATGGGATGGGGCTGGGAGAGTAAAATGGAGAGGGGAAAAATATTTTGTGTGGGAGGGATGAAAAATCTACAATTGGCCGGGTATTGGGAGAGTAAGTGGGGATTGAGGATGGAGGGGTAAAATTTGTGTGGATGAAATAGGAATGAGGAAAGAGCAAATGGAGAAAGATTAGTATGTCAAAGCAGATGTAGAGAGAGAGAATGGAAAAAAAAAACTAGAAGAGAGAAGAAATAAAAAATGGACAGCAGACGATGGACAGTTAGCAGAAAACATGAAGAAACCAGAAGAAAGTGGCTGGAGCAATTGCAACTGAAAAAAATGCACAAAAGGTAGAAAGATATCTCTTTATTTTGAATTTATTAGCTGGAATATGAAAGCTCTGGGAAATGTGCATCATTAACGTCTGCGCTTTGTTTGGTACAAGAGGAAATTAATTTATAGTTTTATTTCTACAGTGTTGTTGTACATTCCAAGTTTGGCTTTTGGGGTTCCCAGTTTAATTATTGCCTTCCTGTTTCTAAATTGTGATTCCTTGTTTGGTGATGGTCTATGTTCTGCATGTGTAACTGAGCTGAGGTATTCTATTTATGTAATTCCTATTTGACATTGCCACTTGTTCTCTTTCCCCAGTATTCTCTGAAATGTATTGGTTTAATATTTGCAGTGTTGCCTTTTGATAGGTAGGGTATGGTGCTTTGTGAGTCCTGGTAATGCTGTCAGGATACGGCGGGTTTGCTATGGGTTCTAAATGGGCAGCTTTTGTAGTAGTTCCTAATGTGCCTGGCGGTTGGCACTGGATTATAGTAATGTAGAAATCTTTTAGTCTTTCTTTATCCATACACTCATTAAGAGACATGTTTACTAAAAGTTAGGGGCATGTTTACTAAAAACCGCACAATTGCGCACCGCACAATAGCGCACTAAAAGCAGCAACTTAAGTGCTCTTAAGCGCCCCGCACATGTGCGATGAACCCCCGCGCAGGGGCGCGACACACTACCGGGCCCCGCACACGTCCGGGCCCGCAAAGGTCCGATCGCGGCGTGGAACGGCTACCGGCGGGCGGTGGACGGCTCCCGCGGGGCGGAGAGACGGGGTTATTGGGCGGGGACGGGGAGGGGAGAGGCTCCCCGCACATTATCGGGGCCTAATTTCAAAGGAAAAATACCGCGAGTGAAACACTCGCGGTAGAGGGCATTTAAAGGGAAGAGAAACCATTTCCGTCAGCAATGTAAAGCAAGAGCGGGGAAACCTAAAAAACGTGAGCAGTGTGAAACATGTGCACATAAAAAAAACGTTAATATAAAATGAAAATGAACCCAACAAATTATAAGATAAATATAATGTTGCTGGGCAACAGTGCTATTAATAGCCAACAATAACAAACACTCCCAGGAAAGGCCAAAAAAATAGAAATGATGTTTGGAACGGTCTATGCTCGGTAGAGTCATGCTAAAGCACTGCAATGTAATGGAGCTTTCCTGGGAGTGCATATCAGGTTACTCATTGATATCACTGTTGCACTGTTTGAGGTTTTTTTTAAATTTTGCTTTTTGGTTTTTTTCCCCTTATTTGGAGGACATATTTTGGTTTGTTATGCACCTCTGTCCCCATACAAGGTAAATGTGGCCACAGTAAAATTATGCAGAGCAGGGTGTAAGACTCGTGTGGGCAGGTTTCCTATCTCCAGACACTGCACCATCTCTGTGGCCTCAGTGTGGTGCAGCAGACACAGCCAGTGACTGTAGATCCAGAGGGTTAGAGGTTCAAATCCCAGCTGGGGACCCTATCAACCCAGTACCCATAGTTTTACCCACCAATAAACAGTGAGAGTTCAGACACTGCTTTATTGCAGAGAACATAAGCATGGTCCCAACACCAATAATATTACCCCACACCGCACACAAACCATAGCAATGGGCATAACGTACAGGCGATTCCCACCAATGTCGTCATGGAGTGGCAAAACGCAATCAGGTTAAATGGGTTTTTCCAGATAAGGACATGTCTGCATGTTGGCCGAGGCCCGGTACAGGTGGTGGAGGGGGCAGTGGCTGAAAGACACACCAGACAGTACAGTAGGCGTGTGCATTCTGGCACCGTCCACCACAACAGACAGGCTGTTGGATGTACAGTCATGGACTCCCCTGGGAATGCAGCATATATTGTTTTGCAAAACGTAAGTGCAGCGGACACAGACAGTGTGTGCAATAACAGACGGTCACAGGTTCAAATCCTGTATGTGGCTCTTAGCCAACTAGTCCACATAATTGTACCCCTCTAAAACCAGCCATTAAAGAGTGGCTATTTGCTGAGGAGAACCTTAGATTGTTTGCCATATTTGTATTTTTCGTTCAACAGTAGCCACCACATAAGCATGTGCATCACCTACAGCAGAGTCAACCAAATGCAGTCCTGGAGGGTCAATCATTAGTAACGTTTTATGCAGTCTCCAATATAAGGCCATGTGAGCATGTTGACGGCAGGGCAACTGGTGGCAGCAGTCCACAGCAAACCATGGCATACTCCTTTTTAAGTGGGTTCTGTGTAGTGCAACAGACAGGGTCAGTGTGACAAACAGCCATGGATTTCCATGGGAATGCACTATCTCTGTTGCAAGACGGTGGTGCAAAGCACACAGGCAGTGCCTTCAGGAGGTGAAGGTCACAAGTTCAAATCCCATGTGTTGTCCCTGCCCAAAAAGTCCCCACAATTGTGACATCACACAATTTTTAGAAACATAAAATAATCTGTAGTGCAGGTAATGCAAACATGGCCAATACATGTTTTTTTTCTGAGAAAGTGTACATATATGAGAAACATGTGCATCACATAGAGCAGTTTCACACAAAGGCAGTCCTGAAGTGCCTCAAATCATTCACATCTTATGATGTGTCAAATAAAGATGGTGTTGTTCATTTTAATGTGTTGGTCCATGGTATGCAGATATATCTCATGCATATTCCGTAGGCAAACTTTGAAAAAATGAACAGTGTTGGAATCAACAGGACTGTATTTGGGTACCTCTGCCCGACAGTACTGGTCAACAGGAGCAGACATGACTAGACCCGCAGGCTCCATGATCCAAAGCCTATTGGACATTCATGATATTGGGCCTTGCGTACATCTCACAAAAGTAGTAAGTGTGCACCTTAGCACTGTCACCATAAACCTGGTAATTCAATACACATATAGCAACATGTTGAAGTGATTAGTAGCAGATATCAATTTCTAGGTAAAGCACATTATGGTTATTGAGTGGTATCACACCAATATGTTTGCTGTTTGTGGAGTGTGTCTCACGTCTGGGGTTTGTCAATGTTTTCCACCTTGGGGTGCGACAGCAACAGTATTGCATACCATAGCTATGCCTGCACTGTGTCCAGGACTGCTGAGTTGGCCTAGGCTACAAAAGCTATCTATAGTAGCACAGTGATGGCATAGCTGTGGGATTGTGTGTCTGTACGTCCAGTGTGTGATGTCTGCAAGACCTTACTCAGCCCACAATGTTTGTACTGTGTCCAATATTAGCTTGCCAATGTGCATAATGAGGAGCTAGGTATTGTGGGTATACCCCCGACAGGCTGGCCTGGGCAGGATGCATGAGCACAGAACATAGGGGCAATGTATCGGACATTGTAGTGTGTGATCATCTGCAGCATGGACAAGGTAGCCCTTGCATGTCCTCCTGGAAGGTCACTCTCACCCTGACTGAGCAGTTACCATGGCGTGGCTAGGGCAGCCATAGTGCCAACAACATCTCTTGCAAGTGATATGTATGAGTTGCCTTTTGGGGCCCAATCACTAACTTAACTGCTTGGTGAGTGTGCAGACATCCACAGTTTTGGGAGCACACATTTTCTCCAGTAGTAGTATGCACTATGGACTAGCTAGCAGACTGATTGCACCTAGTATGTGTAAGGTTGCCACACCTTCAGGGGTGCATCAGCTGCAGCTTTTCTCTGTTTGCTGGTGGACAATGTCAGATAGTGGTGGTGGTGGGCCGCTGAATCATTTTCCAGGCCTGTTGTCTGTCTGCTGTCACCTTATGGATGTGCACAGAAATGCATGCACCATGCTGTATGTTTTTTTATTTCCTCAGCTGGACCCAGGTTATCATTTCCCACCAGCACCACCATTGCAGTATTGTGGATGTGTTGGTGGGTGATTATGCGTTCCAGTGGTCAGTTTTGGTGTTGTCACAGAAGCCGTCTATTTATCCAACCCCACCTGCCCCCGTGCCCCCACCCCCCCGCCCCCGCCCCCGCCCCCCCCCCCCCGCACCCCCCCCCCCCCGCACCCATCCCCGTGGGTTCACTGGCCCCCAGGGGATCTGGATGGGTGTGCTTAAACAGTTTGCAATAGCCTCCCTATCCCCTGGAGTCCAGAGAGCCCATCACAGTGGGTTCAGTGTCACCCAGGGGATATGGTTGTGTGTGCTTAAACAGTTTGCATTAGCCTCCCTATCCCCAGAAGAAGACAGAGCCCATCACAGTGGGTACACTGTCATCCAGGGGATATGGTTGTGTGTGCTTAAACAGTTTGCATTAGCCTCCCTAACCCCAGAACAAGACAGAGCCCATTGGCATTAGCACATCCCTGGAGGTCGTGGTCACCTGTCAGGGGATATGGTTTTTGTCTCCTGGTTCCTTATCCCCTGCGGGAAGACCATCAATGTTGTCACCAGTGGGTGCTTTTTGTGTGTTAAAACAGTTTTTTGCATTAGCCTCCCTATCCCCAGAAGAAGACAGAGCCCATCACAGTGGGTTCACTGTCATCCAGGGGATATGGTTTTGTGTGTACTTAAACAGTTTTGGCATTAGCCTCCATAACCCCAGGAGAAGACAGAGCCCATCACAGTGGGTCACCTGTCATCCTGGCTAGATGTTGTTGTGTGCTTAAACAGTTTGCATTAGCCTCCTCCCTATCCCCTGGAGTCCAGAGAGCCCATCAAAAATGGTTCACTGTCACCCAGGGGATATGGTTGTGTGTGCTTAAACAGTTTGCTTTAGTCTCCTTATCCCCTGAAGTACAGGGAGCCCATTACAGTGAGTTCACTGTCACCCAGTGGATATGGTTGTGTGTGCTTAAACAGTTTGCATTAGCCTCCCTATCCCCTGGAGAAGACAGAGCCCATCACAGTGGGTTCACTGTCACCTAGGGGATATGGTTGTGTGTGCTTAAACAGTTTGCTTTAGCCTCCCTATCCCCTGGAGTCCAGAGAGCCCATCACAGTGGGTTCACTGTCACCCAGGGGATATGGTTGTGTGTGCTTAAACAGTTTGCATTAGCCTCCCTATCCCCTGGAGAAGACAGAGCCCATCACAGTGGGTTCACTGTCACCCAGGGGATATGGTTGTGTGTGCTTAAACAGTTTGCATTAGCCTCCCTATCCCCTGGAGAAGACAGAGCCCATCACAGTGGGTTCACTGTCACCTAGGGGATATGGTTGTGTGCTTAAACAGTTTGCTTTAGTCTCCTTATCCCCTGGAGTGCAGGGAGCCCATCACAGTGGGTTCACTGTCACCCAGGGGATATGGGTTGTGTGTGCTTGAAACAGTTTGCATTAGCTCCCTATCCCCAGGAGTAGACAGAGCCCATCACAGTGGGTTCACTGTCACCCAGGGGATATGGTTGTGTGTGCTTAAACAGTTTGCATTAGCCTCCCTATCCCAGGAGCAGACGAGCCCCTCACAGCTGTGTATCCCCTATATTTGTTGTGGAGTAGCCTCCCTATCCCCAGAGAGCCCATCACAGTGGGTTCAGTCATCCAGGGGATATGGTTGTGTGTGCTTAAACAGTTTGCATTGAAGCCTTCCTATACCCCAGGAGAAGACAGAGCCCATCACAGTGGGTCACCTGTCATCCAGGCTAGATGTTGTTGTGTGCTTAAACAGTTTGCATTAGCCTCACCATCCCCAGGAGAAGACAGAGGTCATCACAGTGTGTTACCAGTCATCCTGGTGATCTTGGTCTGTGTAATGTAAAAGTGGTAAACATTTCTCCCTATCCCCTGGGATGCTGAGAGCGCATCACAGTGGTCTTTCACTCAACCTTCAGATAGGGTCTGTGTGCCTCGTCAATTTCATACATCGCCACCCTATCAGCAGCAGACTAGACAGCCCATCACAGTGTGTTACCAGTCATCCTGGTGTTATTGGTCTGTGCAATTTAAAAAGGTCAAAACTTCCTCCCTATCCCCAGGGGGTTGTTTTAGAGCTCATCATAGGTGGCCTATCAGTCATCCCTGAGATATGGTCTGGTGCCTAAGATAATTTCATACATCCACCCTATCACCAGAGAGAACAGAGAGCCCATCACAGTGTGTTCCCAGTCATCCTGGAGATATTGTTGTGTTTTAATGTAACTAAGCCAAACAGTCTCCCTACCCCCCGGTGTGCAGAAATCTCAACACTTTGGTCTATTGTTCACCCCGAGGTTATTGTTGTGTGTTGCAACACAATTTAATACATCCACCCTATCCCCAGGAGAATAGAGAGCCCATCACAAGTGGGTTTCCTGTCATCCTCGTGATATTGGTCTGTTAATGTAAAAGGTCAAAACATTCCCCTTATCCACAGGTGTGCTGCAAGCTCATCACAGTGGCCTATCAATTACCCAGGGGATATGGTTGTGTGTGCTTTAAACAGTTTTGCTATAACCTCCCTATCCCCTGGAGTGCAGGGAGCCCATTACACTGGGTCATCTATCACCCTGGAGATATGGTTGTGTGTGCTTTAACAGTTTGCTTTGTCCTCCCTATCCCCTGGAGTCCAGGGAGCCCATCACACTGGGTCATCTGGCACCATAGAGATATGGTTGTGTGTGCTTTAGAAACAGTTTCTTTTAACCTCCCTATCCCCTGGAGTGCAGGGAGCCCATCACACTGGGTCATCTATCACCCTGGAGATATGGTTGTGTGTGCTTAAACAGTTTGCTTTGTCCTCCCTATCCCCTGGAGTCCAGGGAGCCCATCACACTGGGTCATCTGGCACCATGGAGATATGGTTGTGTGTGCTGAAACAGTTTGCTTTAACCTCCCTATCCCCTGGAGTCCAGGGAGCCCATCACACTGGGTCATCTGGCCCACCATGGGGATATGGTTTGTGTGTGCCTAAACAGTTTTCCTTAACCTCCCTATCACCTGGAGTCCAGGGAGGCCATCACACTGGGTCATCTGGCACCATGGAGATATGGTTATGTGTGTTTAAAATGTTTTCTTTGACCTCCCTATCCCCTGGAGTCCAGGGAGGCCATCACACTGGGTCTTCTGGCACCATGGGGATATGGTTGTGTGTGACTAACAAGTTATATGCATTCTCAATATACCCAGGAGTCCTGTGACCTTCGTAATGTGTCCTGTTAGTCACCCTCTTGCTAAGGTGTATGCAGCTGATGATGTGTGTTCGGACACACCACCCCCAGGGGGCCAGATACCGGCTTGCAATGGTGGGTATGTTAGAAAGATAATGTGGTTGTTCATAGCAGGTAGTTTGTACGTATCCCATAGTCTTGGAGGTCAATATATCATCACACATGTCTCTGATGTCTGCAGATGCTCTGGTAGGGGAAAATGTATATGTGTGTAACAGCACCCCATCCCCATGAACCATGTCATAAGCTAACAAACACCTGTAACAGATCTCTGTCCCCATACCATCATGCAGATGTTGTTTCAACATCTTAGCACATAATAGAAGGCCAGCACTATTACACACATGGACATTAGTGATGTTCTTCAAACGATAAATTCAGCAGTTGTGGTTGACCAACACATACATAAACCAACACATGACCACTGGTGTCCACAGATGTCATGGTGGTTTTGCCCATGTCTATGCTGTTGTAAATACACATTTTGTCAGCATAGCAGGGCTAGGGCATACAAACATAGCAAACTACCATAGCTCATACAGGGTCACTCCCTACCCCCACACACACACATTATGCTCCCTGCAACAGTGTCCAAATTATCCTGGACATAGACAGCACTTTACCCATAAGATACATGTAACCCAATGCAGCTAGTGGTTTCAAGCAGTGATATCAATGGTGCCCTGTGTAAGGTGAAATGTCATGGTAGTGGCCCCTGCAAGGTGAATAGGGCCACCCACACCATCTCTCATGTTGCTATAGTGCGCCAATGATTGGTGGGAGATGAGGTTGCCATTGGGGTTATGTCCCAGGATTACAAAAACCAATTATGTCAACACAAATGTGTGAAACAGAGCACATGCTTGGAAACGCCGCTTAGCATGGACACCATCATTGGCAAACAACATTACCCCTGGTCCTGCAATGTCATGCAGGGGGGCCCCAGGGTGGTTCAATGATGTGCTCAGGGTGACAAGCACAATGGGCATTGGTGTCATTGCACACATGTGCACAGACAAAGATACAGAGGGAGGTGGCACTCGGAAACTAAAATGGGGTTTAAAAACCCAAAAGAAAAAAGGCCTTACATGTCTGTATTATTTTGCAAAAGAGGATGCCTGCAAACAGTCTCCAGTGTGCAATTATAAAGCTATGTTGGCCAAACTAATAGTGTCTGTGTGTGGTGATGGTACCTGTGAAAAATGCAAGTTTGCAGCTCATGGCATCTCACACATCCCCCAGGTCATTGTGGCTGTTTTTTGTGAGAAAGCAGCTATTGTAGTGACACACCTCTGGCCTTGCATGTCTTTTTTGTGGGATGTCAACCTATATCCCACTAATTTCAACAATTAGAGGTTCACATTTACCCCCACACTGCAGCCAGTATATCAAAAGTCGAGTGTTCTTTTTTCTAACCCTCCCCTGGATTCCCATTAGGCCCTAAGCCAAGATTCATCATGGAGAAGTACTCATGCTTTGAAAACCATATTTTGTGAATGTTGTGCTATGTTCGCAGACACAGACAACCATGTCTGGTACTGCAATTGAGAATGATCAGATGTTAAAATGTATGCATCTTTTTGGCCTGTGTGAAGGAAGGCAAAAGTGGCTGGCATGAGAAAGCAGCCAAACCCCGTACTCTCATCTCCAACAATGTGTCTTTTGGCACACACATTTGTCAGGGGCCTCATCTTTCTCATGTGGCGTTATGGTAGTCAAATCAAACAACATTTATTTCCTGAAAGCCTACGTCACCCTTGAATAGTGGACATCCACTGGCAGTGCCCTTGGGGAGAACGCTCGGGCCAATAAACCCCCAGTGGGAGTGTTGAGCCCCCATAGCCACAATGGTTCCACTTGTTGTTTTTGTACGCCCCATCCTAGTCAAGGAACCGTACAGCATGCTGTGCTGTCCTGACTTCTGGCCAGTACACATACACAGACATTGTTTGTGTTGTTGAACCATAGCATTGTGTCCATTTGATGACATATGGCAGCTCACAATGTGGCCAGCCAGGACCCTTGTCCCACCACAGATCTGCATAGTGCAACAATGGCTGGTGCAGCAATTGATTATAAAACATGGGCAAATGCATCAAAGTTGATAATGTGTACTGGTGTGCACACCACAGTACCATGTCACTTTTTTTTGCAAAGACAAATATCTATCACAACCTCATTTTAAATTAGCCTCCATACTGAGGATACATCCAATCCCCTGAGGCCTCTGCTGACTCTGCTCACTCTGTGGGGGAACAATGTACCTCTTCAAGGCAGGCATGTCTATGCCTAGGGGAGAATGTCCCATATGCCATACATGTGTTCTTTGAGGATCTGCACACACATGTTTTGGCCCATATCTCCATATCATCATCAACACAATCAGATCTAAAACACAAAAGAGACAGAGTCACCTATATCAGCAAATCACATATGGGGTCACATCATGCCATGACAGCGGACATTACATGATGTCATTTGGATACTGTGGACGATGTAGCTCATAACAGGTCTACACATTTCCCGAGGTGTCGGCGTCACCAGGTGTGCATTGAGGACACCTCCATGATCACTCCATCATGATTATGTGTGTACAGAGAGAATATTTTAACGTTACTTACCACATGGCAGACCACCTCCTGGTAGGGATTGAAAGCCATTATGTGGCCTTGGTGCCTGCATGTTCAATACCTAAAAAAAGACTGACAGGACAGCTCTCTAAAGATTACGGCAAATACTGGCTGTTGTTCATGGCTTTTTTTAAATTACATTAAAAAAAAAAGCTGGCTCGGACACATGGCTGTTGAAAATGCCCTTGCAGAGGGGCTCAGCGAGCAGAGGAGGCCCCGCAGGACACTTCATTCTGCCGCTGCTGCGACGGCGGCAGCGAGTGTTGGAGAGTCTATTTCAGAGCACTCCAGGACAATGTGACCTCAACATGTCTGTCACATATTGCGTAATATGCAAAGATGACAGCTGTATAACAAGCTTTTTTTTTATTTTAAATTTTGCCATAAGCCTTTGGGGGGGGTTAGGACTGGTAATGGGCGGGGGGGGTATGTACCACCATCATTACACACAACTTCAATGGCAATGGGCTGTGGGCTGATGGGGGCTGTCTGGAAATGGGGCGATGGAGGGTTAGGACTGGTAATGGGCTATGGGGGGGTTAGGACTGATAATCAACTATGGGGGGGGCTAGGACAGGAAATGGGCTGATGGGGAGGGGTCCATGGCCTTCCATCCCCTCCATGGACAGTCAATGTGCTGAATCTCATGAAAATGAGATTAGGACTGGTAATGGACTGTGGGCTGTTGGGGGGGTTAGGACTGGTAATGGGCTATAGGGGGGTGTTAAGACTGGCAATGGGCTGCACATAGTTACTCAACGCTGATGGGGGCTGTCTGGAAATGGGGTGATGGGGGGTTAGGACTGGTAATGGGCTATGGGGGGGTTAGGACTGATAATGGGCTATGGGGGGGCTAGGACAGGAAATGGGCTGATGGGGAGGGGTTAGCAGGTGGGCGGGGAAGGGGCGGGGAAGGGGAGGTGTGCACCCACATTGTCTCTGCCCACAAGCACACCGGACCTTCCTTTGGTCAACACCATTAAGGAAACCACAAGTATGATGTTGTGCTTATCCAGGTGTGCACAAGCACCCACAGTTTCACAAAGTCCATGTTTGTGTTCTGCAGCTCGGTACATAAGAAGGGAATGATTGTGTGGGCCGAAGTGGATGACTGGCACATGCACCACAGTTGAAAGGATATGTCGAGGGCTCTCTCGCATACCCAATGCATCGACCCCAAAATGTGGACCCTGTCAGCTATCCTGTGCAATCTTGCCAAACTCCAACATAAATGCCTTAACTCTTAGGTGCATGTCTACCTATCAGACTCCCAAAGACATACATCACTGAGATGCAATTTGCTTCTATTGTGCAATGTAGGTTCAGAGCAGTACAACAAGCGCAGTGTTCATGTCAGGGATGCATTAGCTGCTCGGTCACATGACATGTATGGTGCATGTGGCTCCCAACGAGTGTCTCCACATGAGAGCAGCACAGTGGCCACAGTCTCGTCCCAATGGACAGAACCAACAGGATAACTCTCGGATGTGCCAGTGACCACTAACACACATAGCCTGTGCTGCACAGGTGGCAGTCAGCACACAACGCATGCAGGGGTCACCTGTTCAGCACAGCTACCCGCAGACCACATTAACACCAGATGTGTGTAATGTGGGCTGTAATGCAATGTTCATGACACCTGGAACCAAGCAACATTTAATTGTCCAGAGAATCAGGTATCTAAAAATTGGTTTGGTTTGGAGAAACATGCAAGGATATGAATGACCTGCATTCACCTCAACAGGCCAATGGGATCAGATGTTAAACTGTCAATCACATAGTTATGATAGAGGTCAACAAACATCGACGGTAAGCGTCTGTGTCTCTTTGTGTCGACACACCTGAAATGTGTGTGTTTGCTACACACCAGCAGATAGATCTTGTGACAGTCAGGCTTGCTGCCAAACACAACCTTTACACGTGAAGAACCTAGTGCGTAGGTTTTTTTTAAATTTTGCTCCCCTCTATCACGCCAGGGACGTGGCACAGCTCAAATGGGCAAAGACATGTCTATATGCCTTACCTCTCATTACCAGGATTGCATATAGCGTAATGGAACCCTAAGAGACGGAACCTATATTATCCGCATAGTCTCAGCCTCAATACAACTGTTTGCATACCTTAGGAATCTACATATGACCTGGTTTCACCCCTGTATCTGGGCCAGCTGAATTATGTTTTACACTGCCGGATATGAATATAGGACATATGGAACCCCCCTCTCTGCACCCGAGAGACTGGCTAGTTGGCTCAACCGGCGTTTACAGTCCCCTCGGTCAGGATGCGCATAATGTCCTGTTTGTTTGCAGAAACCTTCCACAGGGCAATCCAGTGCCCTCAGATGTACATGTTATGTGATGTGCTCCTAGCAAAGGCATGTAAAGCCCCTTGTCCTCCGTGCATGAACATGTGTATCCCTCACGCCATTATACTGCAAACAATGGTTCCTGAACTGTGTGTGGACCAGGCCATTGATGTGTCCTTGCCACTCTTCAGAGTCTATCTCTGGTCACCTGTCAGCACATGTACGCTATGGGTATCATAGGAGACCTGAATCAGACATGTCGTGGCCGTAGAACACCTCCTGGAACATGGGATTGTAGTCTTTTGTCAGGGTAGTATCCAAAACACTCTGAGAGCAGCAACAATACATTGACAAAGGTTTCTGACCTGGGATATGAGATAGCAACGTGTAATCTGTCAGACGGCTGCCTAGGGTGAGAACTTACACAATCTTGACGATGCATATATTCAATGATTCTTGCAAGGTATTGTGATTGTAGTTCATTCACTCCCAAACACAGCTGATGACATAATTGAGTTGTGAAACCAAGTGGTAAGATCAAAAAATACTTCTTTTATTGATGGGGTTTAATTTACCCAGCACATGTATGCTTGATAGCACTATAAATGAGGTTACTTGCTTGCAGTGTTTTAAAATGGATAACAAAAAGTCACAAAGTAAACCAGCAACCTTCAGCTTGTCAGGCATTAGCTAATGTTTTCTTAGCATAATTACCAAATACAAAGGCACAGTAAAGAATACTTTGCTGGTTAGGTTAACTTCTGCTTACCACGCCGATCTCAGCAGTGATTCTCCCTTGCTCACACACACAATCAGTGCAGCCCTAATTACTATCAATGGACCAGCTGAAAGCCTTTAGCTGGCTGGCTGCTACTGTGTGAGCCCAAATCCTGCTAAGAGCTGTTCGCAGTGGAAATAAAGAACAAAGTTAGGTTTCTTTGTGATGGCTGATGTGTTTGCTCAGAGTAAGCTAGCAATAGCATTTAGATAGAGAACAGTCCATGTAAACTGTATTTTCATCTGCTGTATCAATTAGCATATGGTCACTATCATACATTGGCACAGACAGTCTTTCAAAGGCATTATCATGAGAATGCTATTCCCTTGCTGCCATTCTCTATTATAGATAGGGTCTGGATCAGTGTTCATACCTGAGCCTCTATGCTATCATTATCTCTCTGTATAGCCTGGCCAATATGTAATCCAATTCTGATGTCCAGCCTTCCAATCTTGATCCCTGGACAGGATCTTCTCTCACATACCCTGGCCTTGGTCTGAAAGTCCCTTCCACATGCAGTTTCTCTCTTCCAGTAGCCACTGGTGATTCCTATCTGCCAATCCATTCCTCTGGCTGAATCCAGTCCAATGGACTCTGCTGGCATTGGAATACCTCCAGTATGGGTACTGCCTTGGAATCTCCCAGACCTTCCAATGGGCTTTCTTCTCTTTTCCAGAGAGTTCACTCTCTCTATCTGCTTGGCTTTTGCTGAAGCTGTTCTTCAACTCTCCTTGAAGCCAGATGGAGCATGTAGTACTGTTATCTGAAGAATAAGCTCTATCTTATGTCCTAATGTGTGCTGCTCCTAACACAGCGCAGCTGTGGTCAGGCCTGCCCTGAGATGATGCTTAGGGATTACTCATAGCTCCTTGATTGCACACACATTCTCTCACTTCAGCCCCTCTCATGGCTGCTGGAAACCTATTCTGGGACTGTAGTCTTTTGTGGTAAAACTCTGCTTGCTTCTACCAGAACTACATTCTGTAGAGCACATCATCTTTTCTATAGCTCCTACCTGGGATATGATAGCTTCCTTATAAAAATCACATCACCAAGACTTATCAGTGAATCACTATGCCTATAGCCGCATCCACAACACACAATGTTTGATCATTAGCACGTCCTCCCATGGACGCATACACACAGCATGCCTACGGAGGAGTCCACCTGTACTTTGCAACAACAGTAGTACTTACCTGTAGCCTGTACACAGTTGAATGCTGTAAATGTAGTTTGGCCTGCTCCTACCTTGCAGCGTTAATGTGTTGTCGCATTGCATCTACAGAGGACCCAGCTGCAGCAAATCACCCCTCAGCTAAACAGAGTGTCAAATAGATTGCATGGAGGTAGACTACTGTCACAACGTTTGCTAAACAACTGCATGGGCCAGTGTATATGCCGTTATCTACACTAGAACCCAGCATTCTCTGTTGTCGCATGTGCACAATCTCAGACTGTCAGTCATGACACACCCCTGCGCTACCGTTCAATCTGTTGCTAGGAACAACATATCTTGAGTCAACTACCGTGTCTGGCTCCCCCGCTTCACGTAAGCTTCAATGATGGTCCTTGCACGCATTTCATGGTTTAATATTCTGCTAAGCCAAACTCCCTCTATATGTCCAACAGTACTTTCTGTCACTCACCCAGGATCCTCTACACACAGGTGTAGAAGGAGAGGCCCATACACCCTCTGCACACTGGTGCCACCTTTGTAACATTTACATATAGGTTGTGGACACAGGATTGGCCATGTTTTGCGTGTAGGTCAAGATAGCATAGTTAATTCCCTGTAAGAGGTGATCTGCAGGAACAGCAGCAGTAGGTAATCCCACACCACCCATCTACCCTTGTGGGTTGGGTATGTCTCTCTATGTCTCTGTTAGACTCCCACTACCTTTTCCCAGTTCTGCCCTGTGTAAGATGTATACAGTACTTGAGAGAGCCATGTTGGACAGGGGGGAGGGCAGCACATGAACACTGTGGGATGCTGCCATAGACGTTCACAACGGATGTGGTTTAGCATGGACCCACATGCTCCCTTGTCACACACATTATGCACATGTGAAGACATATGTCTGTTGCCCATGGAGATCCCCGGTGACAGGTGATGAACTATGCTATACATGAGACACACACATCAGTGGGGCTGTAGCAGCAATACATTGGCCACACGGATGTGTGTTTGTATGGGTGACCCAGCAGAAGGTTGACCTGTCACTAATGCCCCCAACTTTTCAATGACCATCCACAGGTCGAGGATCTCCGGAAGAAGGGCAGGGAGCTGCGCCGCCACCATGCAGACTACCTCCAGCGACTCCAGGGTGAGAGCTCCCAAAAGGTTGCATTTGAGTTTTCTCAAAGTGTCTAATCAGTAACAGATGTCCCATTGGCAACAAAGCCTGTGTGGCCACCGCATATGTAGACGTGCTAGATGTGAGACCTAACAGAGTTCTGATGCCTGTCGTTTTCCACAGATGGTGATGTCCCAGAAGATGCCCACCACGCACACCTCCTGAGACGTCCCACTACACCACGTGCGGACGAGGTGGTGGTTGGGGACCCTATCAACCCAGTACCCATGGTGGAGGTGCCCACATCAGCAGCTCCATCAGATGTCCCCCACCAGGGGCCAGATGGCCATCTGGAAGGGTTGATTGGGGGGGTGCCAGGGGGGAGGGAGGGTGTTGGGGATGTGGAGGGGGTGGGGGACGTTGGGGAGGGGTCAGGGGGGGAGGGGTGGCCAGAGGGGGTGTGGGAAAGTGATGTTGAAGACAGGGCATCACAGGGCACTGTGGGATATTACCCCACACCGCACACAAACCACCCAGGGGCTACGCAGATGCCACCACACAAACACCTGAGACAATGTGTGTGTGTGGTGGCAGATGCGTGGACAACCTGTCTGGGGCCCTGCATGCGATGGAGCAACGGCTCCACCAGCTGAGCCACTCACAGCAGTGGCTTGCGGAGTCATTGAGAGGGTGGTAGCCGAGGTGGTCCGTCTACCATGTCGCCAACCACCCCCTCAATGGCGTCACTGGCGTCAGTAATGGCGCTAGTGACGTCCATATATGTGCCCTGTGCTGCCCTGTCTTCCATCACTGGGCATGCTGAGGGTTGCAAAACGTCAGTGCAGCGGACACAGACCTGGGCAATGTATCGGACATTGTAGTGTGTGATCATCTGCGGGAGGGTGTGTTTTGGGGGGGGCGGGTGATGGTATATTCCCCCTCCCTGCAATTGTAAATAGTTACCCCTTTGCAAGTGATATGTATGAGTTGCCTTCACACCTTGTACTGCTTGTGTGCCTCACTCAGCATAAGACTGTGGATGGCAGCATGTGAATTTTGTGCAGACAGATATGGTTTGAAGAGTAAACATGCTGGTGATAACTCAACTGGCTCCACAGTACGTTTGGGTGGTTGACCATGTGTGTAGATATCTGATAAGAGGTTCCTGCGTCATATGTTGCACCGTAGCACCTGTCCCAGAGTCACACAAGTCACACGTTAGGGAATAGATGAACCACATATTTAAACATATATGGCCCACGAAAAGATTCATGTTACGCATTTCTGCCACTGTCACATGCATCACCATGGTGGGGTGGACGGCATGTGATCATTAAACTAGGCCCGGCAAGGGTTACACATATGCCACCAATTAGTCGTGTATGAGGGTTGGGACACATTGATGAGTATGGCAACGACACTGGCAATGTACAACATAGTTCCCCTGTTTTGACATGGATGTGTGTGCACACTGTGCCAGTGCAGCTCACAGACTGTGATGACACAATGTGCACAGGACACCTTGCATATGTAAGCATCATAAACATAGTAGCTGCCTGTGGCAAGGTAGCTGCAGCACGGGACCTGGTTGCAAGTAATGTAGTCTGGGCTCCCCCCACCGCCATTTCATAGATTCACACGGAACCACATGGACAGTCAGTGGACACACACAGCGTATGTAGTCAATGTCAGCTGTTTATTCTCACAGCTTTTAAGTCATATTAATGTAGTTATACTAACATGTCAATAATAAGTGTGTGATTTCCATCACAGCCGTGTAAAGGACACACTATGAACATACGAGTTTCATCTCTGAGCTTTTCAAATATAACACATACAAACATCTCCAAAACAAGGTGAACTATATACATAGATGCTGCAAATGATCATTGCAACAGAGATAGGCTTATACAATGTTTAACACAACTGAGGATAACATCATAGTTTAACGATGACATGGTCGGCCACGCCTGCCACGTTGGCCCCTCCCCCCTCGTGGGTCAATGGCCACCTCAGGAACCAGTGGTGGTGGTGGTGGTGGTGCAGGTGCAGCTCGGCGGATGACATCAAGCATGCCCTCAAGGGCTTCACATATCCGAGTGAGGGGCATGGCTCGTACCTCCTCACGTGATTGGCGCAGCTCAGCACACACCTCCCTCGTGTTCTGCTGCACTGCAATGCGTATCCTGTCCAGGACGGTATGATGCCTGTGCATGGGATACAGGGTGGTCTATGAGATACCTCTCCACTAATACACCGTAATACACATACATGTCATGCACATCCAACACTATTGCATATGTGATAGGGCAGAGTCCAATTTTAACATGGATAGAGTTAACATACATAATTAACACAGTGTTAGAGGTCTTCAAACCCTAGACGACACTTTACAGGACCTAGATGTGGGAGGCCAACACCACAATCTACAGGATGTGCAGACACACCCAAATACTAGACGTCACAACAGGATTGGGCAATGAAAACTATCACCTTTCCATTGTGTAGGGGAGGTGCAGCATGCAGCACACACAAATAACTGTGCTGAGCAGCATTAGGGAGGGACAGTGGAAGGTATAGAAAACGCCAGCAACAGTGGAACCACAGCTGGAGTGATTAAAACACTTGTTCATGGTTACAGGAGATAGTTGTGGGAATCTGTGGGATGCAATGTAAGGACAGGGATATGACAGCTGACGTGCACACGTGCAGTGCTGCTGCACATATGTGAGACCTGAGGGTTTGAACAAACCTTGTGTAACACAGTTTTGGGAGCACACATTTTCTCCAGTAGTATGCAATGAGACAAATAAGGAGGGTTTGGACAAAGCTGCCAGAGTCACAGAGGCACCCACCAGAGGTGGACCATACCAAGGGAAACAATGACGGTGTATGATGGGAAAAAACACAGCTAGTGGTACTAACTGTTGAAGGGCAGTGAAAGCCTGAGTTGGCAGGGTCTGTTTCGGATGTCAGTAGGCATGAGGGGTGGTAGCTGGTGGTTGTCTAGTCTTTTACATTACAACATAGGCATTTCTAAGACATATGTGTTATGTGTGTGAGTTCCAAACAGGGCTAAGCCATCCAATGATCACTTATGTATTTTCACAGGGACCGCCATTCCAGGGGTCCCCACGCATGGGACATTTGTTTTTCCCAACTCCCACAGATGATTTGCCTACCCACCTCACCCCGCTGACGTGGCCCCAATGACAGAATGTTTTGTCCTGCAGGTCTCCCACTGTTCTGTAATTACCTCAGCAATGACGTAGATGATTTGTAGATGGAGAGTGTTTCCCTTCCGTGTCTGTTTAGGACACATGTGCGCATTTTAAGTTCTGCCTAGGCTCTGTTAGACACAAGGGTGCGATGGATAGGGTATCTATACAAACGTTGTCTTAGATGAGACGCAATGCAAACTATGTTTCTGTCTGCAAACCTTATGCCCCTCCAGAGGGACTTAGCGGAGTGAGGGCCTGTTTCCCCCCCCCCCCCCACGCAACAATCTGCTAATGGTGCAGCAACATGGCAAATAAACAGTGCATATTGGGAATTCATCACAGAGCCAATGGGGGTGTGGAGGTGAGGGCGTGACATGCGTAGGGATGTTGCTTGTGTTGGGTTACAACACAATATGTGTTTGTATTGAGGGTTTACAGCGTAAGATGGCATTTGTGTGGTGCTAGGACCCTTAATGGTCTATGGGGAGTTTGGAGCACTCATGAGCTGTGGAATGCAGGCCCATGTCTGCTGTAGGGATTTTGGAGTTACAGAGATAGGCCTGCACATGAGATGTTTGGGGGATGTTGTGTCTTACATTGTCTGGTGTGGCTTTTGAGGTTACAATACGATGCTTGAGTTGATTGCACTGTTTGTGATGTTGACGTAGGTTTGACATGGGATGGGGTTTTGTTGTAGGACAGGACTATGTATGGTCTGATGGCGACGTTTGCTTAACTAGTGGCCGATGAGGGGTTTTCAAACTGTTAATGGATGGCTGAGGTCTTTTACTAAATTGCCTGTTGCAAGGACTGCACTGAATTGGATGCTTGCTGAGTCAGGAACTGCAAGGCAGTCGATGCTGGCGAATGAACAGAATGTGATGGTGCTCTGACACTTTAAGGCAGAGAGGTATATGTTTGTGTGGGAGGGGTGATACATCTACCATATACCTGTTATTGTGAGGTCATGTGTGGTTTGAGGAGGCCATGATGAGCACTTGAGCAACTGTGAGGGAAGTGCGGGACAAACAACAGGGAAATGATGGGTATGTTCAGGCAGCTGGTAAATGTTCTGATGGACAGAACAATATATTGGAGCGGTCTGACCAACTAGACATGTGACGATGGTGAGTGAGCACAACTCATGCAGAGCCCACCTGCCCCCGTGCCCCCCGCCCCCGCCCCCGCACCCCCCCCCCCGCACCCCCCCACCCCCGCACCCATCACAGTAAAAGCTTTCAAAATATGTGCTTAAACAGTTTGCATTAGCCTCCCTATCCCCTGGAGTACAGAGAGCCCATCACAGTGGGTTCAGTGTCAACCAGGGGATATGGTTGTGTGTGCTTAAACAATTTGCATTAGCCTCCCTATCCCCAGGAGAAGACAGAGCCCATGACATTCACTGTCATCCAGGGGATATGGTTGTGTGTGCTGTGCAAGGGACAATGTATGTGTCACTGTAGTGATTGATCATAGATTTGATTATTGCTACCTCAAAACTCATTCACATGTTAACTTCTACACTGTTGCCTTCCATTCCATGGTTGCCTTGTTTGTCTCGAGTTTAATGTTTGTCTTAATGTAAGTGAATTTTGGTAGCTGGATTTAGGATGTTGTATGGTTGTCTTTTGAAAGGCAAATGAGGTAATTTGATTCTGTCACTCATACTTGACATTGACAATTGCTACCATTCCCCAGTACATTCTGTAATGTCTTGGTGTGATATTGTCAGTGTTGTGGTTTGCTAGGTTGTGTATGGTGAGGTTTGAATCCAGGTATTGGGGTCAGGATACAGTGTGTATGATATTGTCTCTACATGGGCAGATTTTGTAGAGGGTCCTCCTGTGTATTGTCTTTTGCAGTGGACCGCAGAATGTGGGTAAGGTTTTAGTTCTTTTTTTATCCATATGCTCATTAATATGCATGTGTCATACACATCATTGTATGGTTACATACAACACCTATGTCACGTTAGCCACCTATGATAATGGGGACCATCACAGACTAATGACACATAGGCCCTCAATCAGACAGGGATGTATTTGCTCACAACGGATGCGATTTGGTGATGGTTTGTTGGGGTTACTGACAGGGGACATGTTGGTAGGCTTGTCTGTGTGCAATGCAGTCTATGTTATTTTTGAACGTTCCAGGAAAATGGCACTATGTGCTTTCCCAAACAACACAGATGTAATTTGTGTATGCTTGATTCACCTCTGGAACTCCTTGTCTATGGGTGACCTTACACATTTGATTAGCTCTCTGCATATGCTATTTTCTTCTTACCTCGAGAGGCAGACTGTGGGTAATGGAGGCTTTGTGAGGTTACATCACAGAGGAAGGTTACATTGACTTATATATGGTCTTTGTTTTGGATGAGTATGGGTTATTTGTCATACTGTTGTTTACAAGACATGTGAGTGTCTGCAAAGAGGCATACTGGTGTCAGGCCAATGTCTGCATTTCGTTATCAACTGAGAACGTGCTGCACCTTACACAGCATTGCTCCTAGGTCTGCATCTGTGTGTCTCACCTGACCTTAGGCTGTTGTGATTTGTAACATGCTAACCTCATTTACTATAGCACAAACCATTTGTTCCTCACATGTCCCATCTAAATGAGCCATACATGTAACATTGTGTAAAGTAAAGTAGCAACATCCAGCACACAAACAACAACTACAGAGTAGTGGTGCTTGTGTTGTGGTTGTGTGACAGTCCTTTTTCACCCACCTTCAGCATCGCGATGTGTTGATGCACCGTAGGCCCTCATCTCCGCCATCATCATCTGGGACAGATGTAGCTGTGCCTACGGACGGGCTGGGTTGTTGCGTGTGCTCGATTGCTGCAGCCCCCAGTGGTGATCTGGTGTGTACGGGTGGCTCCAGGGACTCCTCACCTGCACTTATGCTGCCCCCTGAGACTGCAGGCTCTGCCTCGACCAGACTCATTGGGATTGGGATTGGGATGTCCACCTGCTCCTCCTCCTCCTCCTCCTCCTCAGCCCCCATTTCACTGTAGTCACCTGGATTGTGAACAATCAGAGAGAGAACACCTATGTTTAAGCAATCCACATATGTTTACGTGTGTGCTACAGACACCACAGACATGATGTGTTGGGTTGGCGCATTTGTGCTGCATACAGTACCCAATACACCATCCCATACGTGTGTGTCCACACCATGTAGCTGTTCCTGCGCCACATGTGTGTGCTTTGGCAGAGCACAGATTGCATGTTTGCCATGTTTCTGGTCATGTTTCCATTCCACATGTTTCACCATCCCCTCCATTTCGGCATCTATGGCACATATGTCCACACATGCCTGTGGATGCCCACACCCTTACACCTGATTCTGCCATACACTGTATGTCTGTGTTGGATAGTGAATAAGGCACATATTTGTTATGACATATTATGTGCTCATTGCTACATGTGATCGGCAGTGACCCATTGTGCAGCGCACAACAAGTAGCCAGCTCCTCTGCCCCACTGAGATGCACATGTTGCACTGTGCTGATACAATGTCACACAAACATGACCTAATCAATGGCCCTCACACTCATACAGGGGATGGCAATCACAGGTGTGGTGTTGGTGTAGTGACAGGTGTGTGTGGGTTTCATAGTTACAGATGTGTAGGGGATGGTTTGAAAAAGAAAGTGTTTATGTTGACCAGGGACCAGTCAAACAAACAGGTTGTAGAAGGATATTTCACACACATGTGCCACCAGGATAGCAAAATGATGTTGATTTGGTCACACGTATGAGAGTGTCTGTGCAGATGAGTGATCTCTCAGGAATGGTAATAATACACCTGAACCTGTAGGTGACGCTTAGTATACATACCTGCTCGAGGATGTGCGGTATCTAGGGCCTCAGGCAGTCCACGGAGGTAGATGTGTCCCAAACGTGTTGCCAGCTCTTGTTCAAGGGGCGAGAGTGTTGGTATAAAGGGGCCCCCGCCACCTGTGCCCAGAGCATGTTGCCTCTCTGCAAGCATGTGCTGACGTACCCCTCTTTTAATATCTGAGTACCTCTTTTTGAGGCTTTCCACATCACGTGGGGGACACCCTGCCTCGGACAGTGCCTCGCGAACATCCTCCCACACTGCCATTCTGGTGGCCACTGTTGTGCGGCTGCTCAAACGCCCAAATAAGACATCATAATTTTCTATCACATGTGACAGTAAAATATGGTTCTCCCTGTCACTGAACCTTACAGCTCTCTTCCTCTGTGTAACAGGCACAGGTATCCTTTTCCGTTTGGCCGTTTGCCTGTACTGTTCCTGCTGTGCCCAACAGATGGTCCTGCCTGGTCCTGGCTAGGCTGTGAAGTGTGTGCCCTGGGTGTCTCACCACCAACCTGCTGCCCCACATCCTCCACCCCCTCACCCTGATCCTCTCTGGCGCTGTCCCTCTCCATCTCCCTCTTCAGCACAGGATCCTCTCACCGCAAACACACTCACCTGAACAGAACAGAACACAGATGAAAAAAATAGGCCAAGGGCACTACAATACAGCACAGAGTCCACAACACAATAGCACAGGTAACCTTTAAGGTCAACAAGCCGAACTTACACGATCCTACACTACTGCTAACAATTATTCTCTCCCTGTCTAGTGTGGCCTACTCCTATCGCAGACTGTCCCCTTCAAATTAGCTGTACCTCTCTATCTCCCTCCTTTGTCTGAAGCACTTCCAGCACAGCTTCTCGCCCTATTGCTCTATGTAACTGTCTGACTCCTTCCTGTGCACTACTCCCAACACAGGCTGTGTCTCTAGCTCTCTCTCTAACTCTCTGTCTGTATGTGTAACTCCTCTAACAAACCTCAACGTGTGCCACGTGTGCAGCCTTATTTATAGGGTTTTTCCACGCTTTTTCAATGCACATGCGCAATTGTGCAGGCGTGGCGCTCGTCACAGTGGGTCACCTGTCATCTGGCAGGATGTTGTTGTGTGTGTGCTTAAACAGTTTGCATTAGCCTCCCTATCCCCAGAAGAAGACAGAGCATGGGTGTCCGTACGCGGACACACGCACATGCGCCCTGAGACAATACGATTGCGACGAGTGCCGCATGGGCGTCTGTGGGATATGGTTGTGTGTACTTAAACAGTACATGCGGACACCCATGCGTAGATTGGCGCATGCGCGCGACGCAAGAGCGACGCATGCGAGCATATGCGCATGCGCGTTTGACGGAAGGGGGAAAAAACCCTATAAGTAAACGTGCCATGCTTGTCCACGTTGAGGGTTGTAGGCGAGGAAGAGTAGGAGTGCGTTTGGAGAGAGAAAGGAGGTGATTCCAATCAGGTGTATTTGTCAATTCTATTTGTTTTTTGGATTGGTTATTGTATTTTCTTGTGGGTGTATGGTGTTGTGTGGTTTGTAAGTTGTGGACTGCTTAGTTAGATTTGTCTGTGTGTCTGCGTGTGTTTGTGTAGTTGGGCGGGAGGAGTTAATGGCACATATTTATCTTCAGGCATGTGTCCTGTGTAGTGGGCAGATGCTGCGGTTGCCGGACAGGGGAGATGGTGTCCATGGAGCTGTGGCACAGGGCATGGGTGTAGTCCCGCAGCAAATCAGACCTGCTGCTGTGGGGGCTGTCCAAGCTGGTGCTGTTCGTGCACGGCGCAGGAGGCGTGCCGAGGTGCAGGCTCGGCAGCCACGCCTCTACAGGCCCAGGGCCCAGCTCCAGGACATGCGAGAGGACCAGGTCATCTCCCTTTACCGACTGAGCACAAGGGCTATTAGGGAGCTGTATGAGGATCTAAGACCTGACCTCCAGCCCCTGACTGATCGGTCCCATGCCATACCAGGTTTAGTCAAGCTCCTTGCTGCCTTACATTTCTTTGCCTCTGGCTGTTTCCAGTCATCTGTGGCCGCAGTAGGTGGTATGAGCCGCCCCACCTTCTCACGATGTCTCCACCAGGTACTGCGTGCCATGGTCAGCCGGGTGGGGAATTACATAGCCATACCCCACACTAGGCAACAATGGCGGACCCTGAACCAGGCCTTTGAGGCATTAGCCGGGATACCACACGTGATGGGAGCTATTGATTGCACACATGTTGCCTGGTCCCGCCTAGAGACAGGGAGGTAGCGTTCCGCAACCGCAAACACTACCATTCCCTGAATGTTCAGGTTGTATGTGATGCAAATCTGCATATTCTGAATGTGGTCCCTAGGTTTCCAGGGTCCACCCATGACTCCTATATCCTGCATCACTCGGCAGTATTCACACAATTTGAGGATCACCGTTATGGGGACTGTATATTGCTGGGTGAGTATGTCAGGATCACCTATCTATGTAAGACTTTCTACATGTGTGTATTTGTATTCCCATATGATGCAAAATGTTTATATCAGAACATGCAGGTAAGATTTGAAATATGTTATATAGAGGACTGCTGTACGTTTAAATTATTACTGGCGTCTATAGGTTTATTTACACTACAAACATTAACCATTGAACATGAGCAT
The DNA here is from genome assembly GCA_033557465.1 of Ichthyophis bannanicus. NCBI lineage: Eukaryota > Metazoa > Chordata > Amphibia > Gymnophiona > Ichthyophiidae > Ichthyophis > Ichthyophis bannanicus. The sequence continues at coordinate 1,268,358,636 of CM066031.1, read as the reverse complement.
ACTAACAGTATATGATCATAACATGCACATGGTGTACATGTGAAGACACCCCTGTGCATATGGCTCTGGTGTTGCTGATTTCCCCATAATGTGTTCTGGAGGCATCAGCGAACATGTCTTGGGGGGTGGGGGGGGTGTTGCCCTTCACATACACCTGTGATGATGTTTAATAGTTGTCTCTTAATTGTATGGCATTTAACATTGATGTTGTTGATAATCCATACAAGTAACCCGTGTCATGTGTGTCTTAGTTTAACCCACACACTCTGTAATGGAGTTGTCACCCTGGAAGCAAAGGATAACATGAGGGGGTGTATAGCAATATCTTATGGGTGTTTTTGAGCTGTTCAACAGTGACAACATGTGTGCATTTCTCTGTCCACACTTCTTGGCTATGTCAAAGCTGGGTGGACACACAATATAGGTGTTACAGTACCTTTGTCCACTGTAGATGAGCAGAAGTTAGTATCATCTTGTCTGGACATTCTCATATATGTTAACATTATGGATTGTTGACGGCTAAAGCAAGGCCAATAAGTAGGTGCATACAAAGAGGTTTCAGAACCAGCTACACAGGAGGGTAATTTGCGTATGTATATGTTTTGGACCCACACTCATGAGGGGTGCAGTATGCATGTTTGACATCCACAACTTCCAAAGAATGCAGACAAAATGGATACACTGCAAAGGATGGCTATTACAGGAATTTGTCCCCAACACTATACAGCATATGGGGATTTACTAACAAATATGGATATGTGTACCCTACACAACATGATGTGTATAGGTGATATTGTGTACATTGTGCCATACCTCCATGGCATACATGTTGGGGTGGTGTGTGGCTCACGCAGATGTCAGCATGTTTTTCCAGGGTTACTGTTCAGACATACACGTTGATTATGTGATCAGTGGATTGCTGTTGTAGTCTCACAGTGGCGGTGAGGCAGATCTGGACAGTAACTGCATGACAATATGCATGTTGCGCACACACAGCATTAGCCTCCCTAACCCCAGGAGAAGACAGAGCCCGGGATAGATGGACGTGTTGTTTTATTTGGGATGGGTGTACGTACTCGAGAGGCCATGTGCTCCTTTTCTGTCATCATATGTATATGTTTTTAAAGCAGACTAGTTGTGGTGTTGTATCGTTCAGTCAGAATGTGTTGTGCATTGTTTTCTCACGTGTAATCAAGTGGAAGTAATGTTTGAAATGAACTCCTGCATTCACATGCAACATTTCTTTCTGCAGGTGATGCAGGATATGGGTGTCGCCCCTGGCTGCTGACTCCTGTGCGTCAGCCACGGACACGTGCAGAGCAGAGGTACAATGAGGCCCATGCCTCCAGTCGCTCAGTCATTGAGCGCACCTTTGGCGTGTTAAAGAGCCGCTTCAGGTGTCTGGATAGGACAGGCGGGGCCTTACAATATAAGGCAGGCACTGTTGCCGAGATAATCATAGCCTGTTGCATCCTGCACAACATTGCTCTCAGGCACAATATCCCTGCAGAAATTAATGAGGATCTGGAGGAGGATCCAACGTGCCCCCCTGAGCGTGCCAGTGCTGACACACGGGAGGGCACAGCGGTCAGGCGGAGGTTGATTGCAGAGATCTTCTCATGTACGTATTAGTTCTCTTCCCACACTAATGTTTTATACTATGTGCGTAATGGTTAGTGAGTTTGATGTCTATGTAAAGATAGCATGTGGATGCCACACTCCATGAGCATTTGAATCACAATGCCAACATCACATATAGGCATGAGTGTGACGCAAAGAATGTGGGCAGGGCACAACAGCATTTGTTGGCTGATGATGTGTGTGGTTGTTGATCCTTTTGTGGGAAATTTTGACGGTCACATTCCCATTTAGTGTCTGCTTCTGGGAGAAGCAGCTGTTGTGCACATGCAAGGTTTGGTAAGATGCTATGGTTTGAGCACAGTATCTGCTATATGGTGAGATCTACACGTTGGGAGGTAGTCCGTGTTTGTGGACAATTGTCCTTTGGGGTGTGTTAATATTACACCAAATAGTGTGGTTTTGTTGGTTGTTCATGTCCTCTGACATGCCTATGTTTGTGTTCTCATCATGTGTGTGGCAACAAGTCATACATAGCAGAGTACACATGCTTAGTGCAACTATGTCAGGATGGTAATAACTATGTCTGCAGACTGTTAATGTCAACCCTACAGTGTGTTCAAATGTATTGGTCAACAAGTTGACATGACATGGATATGTTTAAGGACCTGAACATTGCCCATCAAGGGGGTGGGGTTGCTAAATGTTTTATTTGTAGAGTATACCATCACTGCAGTGATGCATCTCTACACAGTGGGTCACCTGTCATCCTGGCTAGATGTTGTTGTGTGCTTGAGTGGGTAGTAGTAGCCACGTTGAGCCATAAACGTGGGAGTGGCTTGTGGTATTACAGGTATTTAATGGCGTACATGGCATATCTCGCTGATGCTATCACAACATCTGACATCATGCATGTGCTACAGGCTGTGTATGTGTGTAAGTCAGGGGAAAAGAGTCCATATGAAGAAATACATTGCAGACACGAGCAAGTGACGGTTATGTTGGCATACAAACAAAGAGTTAGGGGACAGGTATTTCTCAGGCCTACACATCTAGGGTATGCATGCTTTGACATTGTCATTGACACACAGTGGGATGGCATACAGCCATCATGGTTTACTCACAGGCAGACATGTGTGTGTGTTGTTGCCTACATGATGGTAATCGGGCAACCTATTTGTGCATATCATGTGCACATAGGTGTCATTATTACTGCAGGTATGAGATGTACGCAGCAGGATATGTTTTTGAACAGTGGATACAGGAGGTCCACCTGCATATTTCCAATGTGTTGTAGCAATTGTCAGTGTGTTAACATACACAATCTGGACAACAATAAACAAGGACAGGGGTCATTGTGGGCAATATGGTGAGTCACTGGTATTATTGCGACCTTGGCATGAGGTGGAACCATGGTGGTAGCACACACATATATTTCTCTGTGTGTAAAAGGACAGAGAGTTAAGACAGGGAACAGAGAGATTACGGACAACATAAAGATAGCCTCTCACACCTCCGTGATGCCTATTACATGTAAGACATCTGTACATTGTGATAGACAGCAGTCACTCATTGTGTGATGTTGTGGGGTCTGACAGCTGGGGACATGAAGGTGCAGTGTGTGATACACAGGTAGAACATGACATATGTTGGCTTCTCTTGTGTCTCCAAATGCACAGGACATACTTTGTACGGATACTGTTTTTGAGATGCATTGCCATGTGACTCTACATCCTGGAAAATGCAGTGATTTTGGGTAGGTCGATCTACATAGACATTGTGTGTGGCTGTAGTCATGTGAATAATATGTGTTCTGAGATTTCTCATATTGGGCAGATGCTGTTATTTCATTTCTTTAACCTGTGCCTCCGTAACCCATCTCTTGCTATGTTCACTCATATCCCCATGTGCTTGTGTTCTGCATGTCCTCTGGCACAGTCTCATTACGACATGTACAACATACATGCATGTGTGTGTAGGTTGTGGTTTGGTGTATTTTACCACCACTTTCAACGTCCACAACAATGTACTATCAGCCAACAACACGGTATCATAGCATGTTCCCTGGGCCTTTATATCTACAGATATCCACCTGTGCACATACAGGCCATGTGTTACAGATGGGACGCTGAACTTTACATACTGTGTGTGTGGCTGTTTTTATAGGTTGCATGTGTGATGATGGATTGATCAGACATAGTACATTTTCATCTGCTGTGAGGGGTCTGTGCACCTTCACATAATTTGCAACAGCCATAACTCATACATAGGGGGGTTTACCTTGTGACCATTATCTGCATGTGTTGTGTGCTGTGATTAGACATGTGTCTGGTGTTTAGAGTAAGCACTGCTGTGCGACTTTGGTGCCTTTCAGATATGAACATAATGGTGCCTATCCCCTGGAGTCCAGAGAGCCCATCACAGTGGGTTCACTGTCACCCAGGGGATATGGTTGACATTGTCTCCTTTCATTGTGACGTGATCTGGCTGTTTAGTGGCTCAAGGGATTGATGACATACACGTGTTGCAAACACAAGGTAGGTTTCACCTTTGTTATTTTCATAAGTACATTTGTATTTAACTGGTGATGATCTCATATGTGTCTCCTGTGTATGTTAGATTTCCTTTATGCTCACATGAACAGATGCATATTGTGTGTAGCTGTGAGACACTTGTGTGACATGAGCATGGACATGACCATATCCATGTGCCTCACGTGTCTGTGTTTACCATTACTGATGTTGGCCACAACGTTTGTTTTAGTATTGATATCATGTCATGTTTGCCTATGCATCCCTTTATTCTGCATTTTGTATGGTGTGACGGTCTGACATTTGTGTTTATTTTGGAAATTGTCAAACAATAACATACTTATCCTCTCCTGACACAGCACAGAGGACATACCAGACACATCTCTTACAGAGCATCTGTTGTCACCACCAAGCACCTGATGGATGACAGAACACCATGCAACTCTTTACCAAAACATTTCCCCATTGGATGTTTGAGCTCTGAGAGTGGATCAAATGCCTGCGAGGGACAGTATTATTCTTTAACTGCTGATTTCCCCATGACAGAGGTGTCGAACACAATGTTGATGCTATGGTTATGCAGTGAGTGATGCTCAATGTAGAGGACACACATAAACTTTGAAGGACTGTGCCATATTGCACACTGACACTTGACTATGCATGGCCAGAGTTGAAATAAAACTGTTAACCTAACCTGCTGGATTGCAGATACTATTTTGACTTTGGACACTGATCCCCCCTTGTGCAGCAGCAACTGACATGGACAGTGTAGGTGCTACATTCAGACACAGCTGAGCTTTAAAGGACTTTGTCCCAAGGGTGTGTCATGCCACCCACGATATGATGCTGGATTTCTTACAACACAAACATACACCCATGTTTTCAGCATGTGGCTAACGATGGGCCACTCCTATTGTCAACGTCTACCTGCTTTCCACCTGGACATGATACCGCCTTTACCTCCACAATGCTTTCAGGCACACCGACATCTTGGACTGATGTTTTCAATGACCCAAGGGTTTTTAAGGGCATGTGTGTCATCACTGTATCATGTTCCAATGTGGCTGTTGCTTGTGCATATGACTGACTATGTTTGTGAGACACAGCATGTGGGGCTATGGCTTATGTGTGGTTCCCTGTAATAAGTTTGTACAAAATGTCCTTCTTCACATGCTACATCTTGTGTTTGTTTACTGTGCATACATGACAGTGTGCATATATGTACACACCTTGCATTTGCCATTTAAACGGACCTGATTATGCCCTGTGTTAGGGACACTAACAGTTTGCTTTAGTCTCCTTATCCCCTGAAGTACAGGGAGCCCATTACAGTGAGTTCACTGTCACCCAGGGGATATGGTTGTGTGCATTCCATGTATCATGCTATATGTGGCCAAACAGTGTCTACCCAAAAAGAAAGGGCAGGGTGACCTCCTTGATGGTGTTATATGTGCATGTTTCTGTAGGATGTTTAGTTGGGATTATGTCTGTGTTCATGTGCCTGTGCTACCTGTTACTATATGCTAATTGTGATGTTTATGATTGTTTTTGTCCACATTGCGGCTGGTTTGCTTCGTAGATCAGGCATTAGGATGATAGCTTCCTCATTACTTGTATTGCATGTTTATTGACATGTAAAACATTTTGCAAGCTAAGTTTTTGATGTTTGTCTGACTCCTGTGTGGTCAGATGGGTATGTTTTGAGGGACAGATGAGGTGTGTTGAGTCCGCAGCATGCAGCATCTACTCTGTACCTGCACTCATGTGGGTAACACATTTGCGACAAGCAACACCAGGTGGGGGCAGGGGGTCTGCTGCCGAGTGCATAGCATGCACCTGATGCACATTATATTTTGTGCCTTTAATGTGTGGTCAACAAAGTAACCTTAGTGTAGGTGGTGGATTTGTGAGCTGCTAAGGGTGTTTCCCACTTTCCCAAGGGATACGGTCAGCTGGGTTCACTGTCACCTAGGGGATATGGTTGTGTGTGCTTAAACAGTTTGCTTTAGCCTCCCTATCCCCTGGAGTCCAGAGAGCCCTTTGTGATGTGTTAGCAAAACAGTTTGCTTTAGTCTCCTTATCCCCTGGAGTGCAGGGAGCCCATCACAGATTGATCATGGTGACAGACCTGGACTGCAATGTGTGCCTTTGTATCAGTCCTGACTCCTTGTGACCCACAGACTACATGTTTTTTCTTGTCAATGTCACTGGATGTAGCTGATGTGGTATTTTTTCCATGAAAATGGAGGGTTACCTGACTTGCCCTACGCCACAGGGAGTGCTACTTTGAATTTATCACTGGTTGTTTGGGGCGAAGCCAGTTTTCTACTCACTATGTTAGTTCAACACTATTTGCGCGTACTGTCACTTTATGGGGTCCTTTACTGGTCATGTACATGGTGCACATGTGCTCACATCCTTGCACAGTGCCAGCTGTGTATGTGGCAGCCATATGCCACATCACTGTGAATGAATGGTTGACATACACACAATCCCTTTGGGGTATTTGTGTTACAGTGTGCTCATTTTGCAGTTTGTGGGATTGTCTACAGTGATGTGTTTGAACTCTGTAGTTTGGAGGTTTTATTCAGACTTTTTGGTTTTTGGACACACTGGCTTATATGCACCATTAGGTACCACCAGCTTCCTCACCTCTACACACATCCTTCCCTCTTTTCCCTGTACAACAGGGTGCATCCTGTGTGCTGCATCCCCATAACATATTCGTTGTTACATAGGTCTCTTACTTTATGGTGTTAACATGCCAATGCACGTGGTGATTTTGTTTGGCTGTGATTCTGGTGGTGTGTGTGGTACACCTGATTGCATGTTGATCTTTCTCCCGCCACAATCATCATTATTCACCTGATCCACAAAGCGTCATGTGCTTCCCTGGTGCTTTTTTTTTTTAATTTTACATGCTGTATTCACTGCAGAACATTCCCTTGTGTTGGTGCAGGTGTCCCTGGTGCCAAATACTGAGTGGACGTAGATCTGTACATAGCAGATGTGCATGTGCATTTGCTCAGTATTTTTTTTGGTGGTTGGCTTGTTCTGACACCCAGCAGACGTTTGGTGTACTGGCATGCAGTGTTTTTGTATGCAGCCTTTGCTAATGTTCTCACATTGGCGGTGTGGCCTACCGGTTTAGGCATGGCCATTTGTGGTGGTGGTAATCGGTGTGCTCCCTGTCTGCTGTCTTGGATTTGTATGCTTGTCCTGCATTGGTGCCTTTCATTCGTCTGCGTGTCATATCTGTGGTGATGTGTGGTATGACCACATTGTACCCTCATCTGAGTTGTGAAACATCCTTGTGTCCATCCTCTGTCTGCCAGCTGTGTGCCATCTTACCCTGATGTGCATGCTGCTTCCCCACGTCGTGAACTCCCTCACATTCATGCATTGCAGCTCGCCCTGCTTGCCTCCCCTGTGTGTGCTCAGCCTAGCACCTGTACTCCACAGTCATCCTGATATTTCACTTATCCTGCCATTGCAGCCACCTCTGCTGGCCACATCTTCGCATCCTCTGTCACACACAGTCATTACAGCATGGCACATTACCATCACTCTGTGCATGGATCTCGTTTGACACAACATGTTTTTCCATTTTTATGGCTGTCACATGGACTGAAGCTGATTTCTGCATGCCATCAACTAATCTACGTCGTTGTTTTAGTTTGATATTGTTGTGTGTGCTGAAACAGTTTGCATTAGCCTCCCTAATGTTACATGTGTGTTTGGCACATACGTCTTTTAACATTCAAATTGTGCAATGTTGCTGTTGTTGCCTAACGTTGCTGATTTCACCTATACATCCTTAGGGCATCTTCTGGCACACCTTTGATTCAGATAGCTTATGGGGTGCCTACGATAGTGCCTTGGGAGTTGACAGACTTTCAACATGGCCTCAGGGAGATATTAAGGGTTTCCTTTGCTAACGGGATATGTAGAGGATTTCCATCTGATGCACCATAAAATGGCCAATAATATATGGCACAAGGGTGTAGTTCTCTTTAGATGGACGCACGGATTTATGTACACTTGCACACAGAAATGGAACATAACTCAGCCCATCACAGTGGGTTCACTGTCACCCAGGGATATGGTTGTGTGTGCTTAAACAGTTCACCAGTTGTAA
>CM066031.1:1268282571-1268349889 GCA_033557465.1 Ichthyophis bannanicus | reverse complement strand
GAATAGCAATGCCAAGCATAAAGTCCAAAAGGAAGTAAGCCGTTTTTGGAAGAGAGGGGATCCCCGCAGCTGAGCGAAGTCCCACTATCCTCCAAGAAAGGGGCTCTTGAAAGTGCAAAATAGACTGGATACGACCCCAGACCCGACGCCAGTAATACTGTAGTGCGGGACATTCATACATAACATGAGGTAGTGAACCAATGGCCGCATGGCATGTCCAACAACTATTGCCCTGAGTAGTGTTCCATTTGGCTAATCTGTCAGGAGTGTAAAAACACCGGTGGGCTAGAAAGAAGAGTGTCTGAGTGAGTGAGGCGGATCGGGAGACCCGTGTCACTCTACTCCAGACAAGGCTCCATTGCTCCGGGGTCAAAGTCACATGCAATTCTCTCTCCCATGCTTTCTTTCTGCGCTATAGGGGTATCTCTAATTATAGCAGTACATAAGGTTTTGTAGAAATTGGATGCTAGCACCCGTTGAACTGTCCGATAGTTCGAGATGGTCTGCCAACCAACCGTGTGTAGGGGAGGGCCATGGCGGGAGCACCTTAGCACGCCGAAGGCAATGCTGAAGTTGAGCCAACTGAAAAGATGTTTCGCTGGATAACCAAATTCAGTTTGCAATTCACGGAAAATTTTCCATGCGACCTTCATGGAACAACTGACTAGGAATCCAAATGCCCCTAGTGTACCAGGGGCTGTCCACCGCATCGGCTGATTTTGGATTCGAAATCGGAGGGTTAGACCAAAGTGGGAGCTGGTCTAACGGACTGAAAAAGACATGCGGTGGGTCGAAAGAGGGCGTAAGATTATTAAAGGCACCTAAGGTGTCTAAGAGCAGTGGTGGAAAGTGGGATCCTGGATGGGAGAGTCATACCAGGGAGAAAAGTACGAGGAATCTGGTTTGCAAAGGTCCTCTTCGATGTCTAGCCACACGGGTCTGAACTCGGTAGTGGAATCTTTCCAAGCCAAGCGGCCGCCGGGGGTGAGAAAATAAGATTGAGGAGCTGTCAGGAACTCAGGGAATCTGACACGCCGCATTTTCCGGATCTGCGGGCAGCTGATGGCCGCTAGCCTAGGGGTCGGGTGTTGCCACAAGTATCCTGTCAGAAGGCCCTCGATAGCGGGAGATATACGTCGAGGGAAGAGACAGGGGCAACATTTCTTAGATATAATTCCCTGTCGGAACAATCAGCAGGGGGAAGGGGGGGCTTCGAATCGGACGCACCGACCAGGTAAGGGTTAAAGGAGTCCAGCGGTGAGTAAGCGCCCGGACGTTGGAGGGAATTCGTTGGCATTGAAGTGAGATAGTGTCTTCCAAAGGAGAACAATAGTGAACCCCAAGGTATGTGAACCAGGCGAGGTTGCCATAAAAAGGGGGAAGGGGTGGCGAGCTGCCTGCTGAATCAAAGGATGTAATGGACAGGCTACCGGGGGGTGGGGGGGGGACTTGGGCCAATTTATCTTATAACCGGACAATTGTGAGTATTTACCAGTTTGCTCGAGGACAGCCGGTACGTGGAGTCTATAGAGACAACAAGCATAAGGTCATCAGCATACCGCTGAAATTTTTGATTTCCCTATGGGTGAAGGGGGACTCCATGAATCTCCTCCGATTGCCGGATTAGTAAAGCCAAGGGTTCAAGTGCAAGATCGAAGAGAAGTGGAGACAGTGGGCATCCCTGGCGAGATGCCGCGTTGAAGGGGAAAAGGCTGGTAACTTATAAAGCATTGGCACATATTCTGGCTTTAGGCTGTGCGTACATGGTTCGAAGACAACGAAGAAAAGCCTTCCCCGAATGCCGTACCAGCGGAGGACTGCAAACCCAAGGGCCACGCTAAGGGCGAAGTCAATAGGCCCTTCTCAGCATCACGGGAGATGCCAACAAATGGGCGATCCAAGATTACCTGCTGATAGTCCTACATGGCATAGATTCCGAGCAATTGTCGTCAGTTTGATCTACCAGGAATGAAACCGCATTGATCTGGTTGTCATTAAGGTAGGCATCCTATGCGAGAGCCGGGTAGAGAGAATGGTGGCAAATATTTTATATGTTCCGCGTTTAGGAGGGAAATTGGACAATAATTAGCTGCTAGTTGCGGGCTCTCGCCCCTCTTCCTCAAAAACTCCTACATTTGCCATGGAAAGAGGACCCAGAGGGTAACCCTCCTCCCCAGAGCAGAAACAATAAATTTTCAAAACTGGAGCTAAGTCAGCGTGAAAATTATTTTTGTTTACAAGTTCACAGGGGAGACCGTCTGGGCCTGCGTCGCGACCTGAAGGTGGGCCCCAAACAAATTTTCTTGATAGCCAGAATGAATTTCTGAGACAGTGAAAGGTGTGTCCAAACCAACTGTTCTAATCTTCCGTCAAGTCTCTAGGGTCGGTCCGAACCTCACTGCCCGGTACATACTCGCCGATCCTCCACGTGCGACGGCACACGGATTAATTTAGCGTACCCACTGAAAGTACTCGTTCCAAAGACATCGTGCTCAAAATCCCATTCAGATTGATCAATGCCGGAGTAGTAAAAATCACTGAAATGAGTTCTAAGCTTTTCGTATCTTTAGTGACCAAGGCCACCGCCCCCCCCCCCCCCCGACGGATTTACGGAGTCGGTAACAACGCTTTGGCTTCTTTTTGTGACGCTTTTATGGCAATTGACTAATAATTTGCCTAGCACGATTATTTTCCCGATAATATAGCCCTTTGTGGGATTCGATATTTTTATTTGTACAGCATGCAGTGTACAAAAAGCGGATTGGTATTGAAAACGCAATTGTTGTAAACGAGTAAATTACATGGGGGTCAGTACGGTGACGGTGTTAGGAGACCGCTCCCCAGCGTGTATCTGCTGCTGGCTATCGAGTCAGTAATGCTGTCTGGTTCTTTGTTTCTTTCCCCTGCCGGGGGGACTATGTTGATAGGCTAGTTATAGTGTCGCAGGATAGATGCCTTAAAACCCCGCCACCAAGCCCAGCTCGCTGTGTCATGGGGTGAGTTAAAAATGACAATATCGTGGCTAGCGCGCTTACTAATATCCACCTGCAAAAATCTTTTTGACCCCAGTAGGGATCTACAAAAAAACAAGCTCGGTGAGAATCGTCCCCGGCGCAGTGACCCTCTGAGAAAGATATTGGCAGCATGCTCTGAAATATGGGTATGATGAGTCCTAGTCGTGTCTACTTGAAAATCAGTGCCGTTGTAAATGAGAAAGAAATCTATTCTAGATTGGGAGTGATTGGTTGGGCAGAAGAAGAAAGTTAACTCTAAGGCGAGGGGGTGAAGTAGCCTCCATCTATCTGACCAGCGCAAGATGCTGCATCTAGAGCTTGTAAGTGTAGTGCAAGACTCTTGGGTTGTACTACTTCTTCTAGGAGCGTTTCTGTCTGTCTATCAGAGTGTCCCTAACACTTGATGTAAATCACCACCCAGTGTAAGGTAGTATTGGCAGAGGCCTTTGCCAAACCCTCCCCCGCAAATTAAACTTGCATAGTAAGCAGGGTTGTCCACATTCGGGGCATAAATGGCAACTGACATGTAAATTCACAACATCTCCAACCTTAAGATGTACGCGGGCCCAGCTACCCTCCTTGTCAGCGCTCAGTATCAATTACAGTCAGCTTGCAAAGATGTCTTAACCAGAATGGCTAGCCCTCGCACCGTTTTGGTAAAACGGCGGGGAAGAATAGGCAGCCCCCATGTAGAGGCGTAACATTGAGTTTCAGTGTTTCAATGCAGAGTTTAAAGTTTGCGGTTTCCTGAGAGAAACGCTAAATCAGCATGCTCATGGCTAATGACTAGCTAAGGATTTTTCTTTCTCTTGATTGGACTATTAATGCCCTTTAATTTTACGTTGAGTGATAAGATGTTTACATACAAGCCATTTCAGACAAGTTAAAGAATTCTGAGCATGATGTAGCGCCACATAATTTCACAATGTCCCTCATATTGACTGTATCTGGCTGTACATATGGCATAAAAGAAAATAAGCAGATAATACAATGAAGCGCCCCACATGAAAAAAGAAAAACCGGCAAGCGGACGGGCGTAGGAGAAGAAGCTGAACCCTCCAAAAATTACGGCCGACCATGGTGTCCTGCGGGGAGAAGCCCCGGAGGAAGGGGGCCCCGAAATTGAAAAAACACATAACCGGTAGGTACTGTGCGTGCTCCGAATCCGACTCCGAGGCACCCATCATGGAGGGGATAGGAGACCACATACAAAAGTCCTAGAAAGAAAGAAGAAAGGCCCGGGCAAGTCTCTGTACTGAACTAGTGACCGGCCCGCATCGGCGGCCTTCAAAATGGCGGACAGAGCCGGCAAATAAAAGTCCAAGTCATTGGATTAGCGCATGTCTGCTGTCTGCTTCTTTGGACGTCTTAAAAATTTTGATATTATATCAGGATCTTCGAATGGTCCTGGTTTGGATTGTGGAGAGATCCACTCCGTAGACTTCGCGGGATACAACAGGTCCAAAGCGATCCTGTATTGTTGAAGTCGGAGGGCGAAAAGCAAGGAGTTTCTTCCGTCGGTCGACTTGTAGGCTTTGCCAGCATTACCAGGGAAGAAGGAGACTTTGTGACCTTCAAATTCCAAATGATGGTTCGCCCGGGCAGCATTGTAGAAATTTGTTTCCACTTGTTTATATCGTAGCAATCGAGAAAGATAATAGGAGGCCGGGGGGGGTCGGTCGGCTGAGCGTCCATGTGGGTAGGAAAAAGGTGTGCTCGATCTCGATTTCTCAGTTCTTGATGAAAGGTGAAAATCTTCAGCAATGAGGGAAGAGTTTTGAGCAGGAATTGCTCTCATATCTCCCGCTTCAACCCCCTCCGGTATTCCAATGAGCCTCACATTTGTTGCGACGGGGCTTCGATTATTGCTATCTTCTAACTCCTTTGGAAGATTCTGTATCTGGCGCTCAGCATTGTCCAGTTGTGCCCAAGCGCCACCGCGTGCGAGTTCGAGGACCCCCGCCCATATTTGTCCTGCCGTAATGAGAGACCTTCAAGGTCGGTCCTGGAGCACTATTGTATCCAAAGTCTCTTTTTCTCTCGCATGGCTCTAGGAAGCGCTGTCTCCATTTGGAACCTGCACCAATTCTCTTCACGCCGCGTATTTTCCTCTAGAACTCCAGGTGCATTTTCTGGGGTTCTCCCGAAATGGAACCATCTTCTTGTGGGGAGGACACCTCTGTTTTGGAGCGTTTTCCCGTGAGAAGAAGAAGCTAGACCCGAAGTGCCAAGCGTGCGATGGTTTATTGGGCCTCGCATCCCCCCCGATTTAGCCCCCGTCAGTCCCGGAGCGAAATAGTAAGATTTTGGTTATAGGTATTATGTCAGGATATTCTCAGTAGGCCTCTCCGGGGGGATGCAGCGTCGAAGCGTCTTACCCGTTGGACATCAGGGGCTCCGACTCTCCCGAGACAGAAGGATGGAGGGTTCTGATCAAGGATGTTCCCAAGTATTTTCACTTGTTTTTTTTTATAGTGGAGTGTGATATCACTCAAAGGTTGAGGGTTGGATTAGGGGTGTATGAGGGATTGGAAAAAAACTTGAAGAGGACCCTCAGTTTGGATTGGTTTAAGTTAGTAGGGTGGGGGGGAGAGCAAGATTTGGAGGCTGATTAGACCATTCATTCGTTTAGTAAAATTAGGATTGGTGAGGTTAAATGGGGTGAAGCACATCACTGTTCATCTGCAGATAATTGGTACTGAATGGCATTAGTTTTGGAAAATCTTGCAGGACACAGGTTTGAAGGAGACGATATTTGAAAATAATGCGGATAGACTAGATCACTTGGGGACACCTTGTTTTTAGTGGTAAATGGGAGGGAGGTAGTCACTTCCAATACGGACGGTGTTGGGTTCTGATGTCTGTAAGTAGGATTGGAACCCATTTTAGAGTTGTGCCTCTGCCAGCCCTATTTTATGAAGTCTGATTAGGAGTTGATGGTGGGGGAGAGATGGTCAAAAGCAGCGGATAAGTCAAGGAAAATAAGTAGGCAATGCCTTGAGCGGGGGTTCTGGGTGGTGTAAGTACAATGAATTTAGTAGAGAGGTGAAGAGGGTTTCCAACTCCGTGATTGCTTTTTGGAAAACCATGTTGGAATACATCGGAGGGGAGGAGTATTCATGCAATATAGTTAGAAGGTGGGTTTGGACAAGTTTCTCAGCTATCTTTGCAAGGAAAGGAATACTAGAGATGGGTCTATGAGGAGGAAGGGGAGGTTGGGGTCTAGTTTTGTGCTCCTTTAGGTATTGGGCGGATAGACGAAATCACTTAAGTGGAGGTGGTACGGAACCAGTCTGGAGAGAAAGCGTTTGTACATATTCAGAATGTATGGGGCTCTGAGGGAACTTCTGGTAGAATTTGATCCAGGGGACAGGACAAGGGTCAAGGGCGGAGGTTGAAACAGCTTAAAGCAATTCAAATCTTTAATAACATCAGATACATTATCTAATGTAATGGCATAAACTCATTCCATGATGTTTGAGAGGTTGCATCATGTGGTTGTGTGCTGTGCTCAGTAGTAGGTTGAGGGTTATTGGTTGACAAAGGTGGGAGGAATTTAGGAGGTCAGATGGTTAGCTTATAGCTTTGGCGCAGTTATTTTTGGATGGCTGGTCTTGTTGTAGGCTTCGTTTATTAAGGATTTTGTGATGGAGAAGAGCTATCTTGGTTTATTAAAAGGGCCACTTCGGATAATTATTTTTCGTTATATTCCCTTTTATGAGTGAGGGTTTCTGAGCCGTAGGTTTGAAAAGGTTTGGTTGTGTAGGGCAGTATATGTACATTGGGGTCTGGGAGTGCATCTACATTGCGTTCAAGGCATCTAAGCTCTCCTTTTGTGAGTTTCTCAGGTTTGTAGAGAACCAGGGGGGTTCATTGCTGCGGTGTTTTTGAGGAAGTTGCTTGGGTGGACAGGTAGGGAGGAGCTGCAGATAGGATTTCTTCATTTAGAGATGAAGGACTCTTGGTTCAGGTTTTTTGTCATTTAGTAGGTCCAAGTAATGGGAGTGTTTGCTCCAGGAAGTTGGCTGCATTGAATTGTTTGAATTTACGGGTGTGCTGGAGATGGGTGTGTGGTTGACTTCTGTGGGAGGAGTAGGGGACGGTGAAGAGGATGAGAGCATGATCAGACCAGGTATGGGTTGGATAGGGTGCTGTACCTGATCATTGAAAAGAGGGTGTTGTGGGATAAATATTAAGTCAAGGATGTTTCCTTAGAGTGTGTAGGGGGTTGTAGTATTTGGGTGAAGTGAAGGGTGTTCATTGCTTGGAGGAAGGAGGAGGATTGTATGGAAGATGTAGAGTGCAAGTTTAGATCTCCTAAGATAATTAGAGGGCGTGAGGTAGGTTGGGGTGAGCATGCTGTATCTAGGATATTGGAGAGAGATCAGATGAGTCAGTCTGGGGAGCTCGGTATAGAAGGTTGCAAAGAAAGCATGGAGTTGGAGACAGTAATAGAGTCCATGCTTGAGGTGGAAGTGGAATCAACAGTAGAGAATTGTAAGTTGGAGCGAGAGATAATAGTAACACCTCCTCCACTTCCGTGTAATCTGTTACATATATTGAAGGAATATGCATTGGCGAATACTTGGTTTACTAGAACCATGTCAGAGCTTGGAACCAGGTTTCAGTGAGGCAAAGTATATCACGGTTGTAATCAGTCATAAGGTCCGCGAGTAAGGGGATTTAGTTTCTGGCAGACAGAGCATTGTGTAGGTCGCAGTTGAGGGGGGAGGGGGGAGGTCAGAGGGAGAGTAGGGTTGACGGTTCGGGTTTCTCGTATGGGTGGTGAGTTTGCATGAATGGGTGTGGGGGTGATACTGCGCGGGGGAGAGATGTGGTGGGGTATATAGGTGCCTGGGGAAGTAGATTATGGAATGGGGGCACTATGGGTTAAAGTGAGCGTTATAAGGGAAGGTAAGAAAAAAGAGGTAAAGTAAACTGAGGGCAGACCCAGTGTGAAATGAGCAGGATTTAGGAGGAGCCATTTTGGAAAGGAATAGGAATAAGTGGTAATATAGAATATGGGGTAAGGGATAAGTGAGAGGGGGGGTGAGAGGCAGAGACAGTGGAAAAGCTGGATCCAGAATCAGTTGAGAGGGGTTTTATAAGTAGCAGTGGATGTTACAGAAGGTTGAATACCTTTGTAAATTGGCAAGAGTAGATACTTTTGTAACATAGATAAATACAATTGCAACTGTAAAAATTAGATACTCTTGTGGTACAGGTTGTGAGAGTATAACATTGAGCAGTTGTATATTTGAGCTGAAGGAGAACTAGATACTTTTTATGGCACAAGTTGAAACAGAATAACATTAAGAGGTTATATATTTAAGAAGAATAGCAATTTAGTTTAGAACATAAGCAGCAATGAGTGCAACGGAAGCAAGGTGAACAGAGATGCTTACGTTTGAGGCTGGAGAGAGGCATAGATAGGTTTAGTTCGTGTTGCTGCTATAGGGCTAAGCGACTCTAGTTGGAGCTTGAAGGGTGGTTAGATTCATGTGCTGGAACAAATCGGCGTAGAAGAGTGGGAAGAGATTCATGTGCTGGAACATTCATGTGTTGAGATCTAGGTTAGAGTTGATTGTTCACATTTCTTGATAGAGGTGGTCTAGTTTGCGCATTCAATTTAAAGTCTTTACTTTGCCACGATTAGGCAGAGCACGTTGTCTGGTTGTCCTCCGGCTCTGGCGGGCTCAATCCCTCTTTGGGAGAGCAGAGCCAGGGCACTGGTGGAGCTGGAGTGGGGACCGAGCAGAGAGATATGTGACTGATGTCGATTCAATTTAAAGTCTTTGCACTGTGCCGTTTGTTCAGTTTTGTCTTGTTTTGCTTGATCGTTGTTTGTTGCTCTCAGGATCAGATGATGGAAATATATGTCCCCCAGTGGAGGCAGAGGTAGCAGAATAGTTACAATGATTGGTGGACAGAGGAGTGGTGGTGCCATGCAGATCAGGCACAGGCGATGCAAGCACAAAGAGGCGCAATGCAGGAAAGGGTAGCAGTGCAGGACATGGGGTGGCAGCCTGCACAGGCAGACAGGATTCTACACAGTTGACAAGACACAGATAGACGGACTGAAGGAATGTCGTCAACTGTGGCAAGGGTATTATGGGCTGGCAGCACAGATCTGCAAAAATAAGACTGTTACAGGCATGCAAACTATTTGAGTAGGACAGGCATGAAAGGAGGGAACAATCAGGAATTGAACCTATGACCACTGCTGAGAATGGCATTATACTAATCAGTAGGCTATACCTTCATGGCATATCTCACAGCAATGGCTGGGTACAGAAGGACTGCAGGTCACCGCACAAACTGTCTGTTCTGAGTGCCAAGATAGAGTAACCTCACCAGTACCCATGATGCATTGCACATACTGAATAGCTGTCTACAGCTGATCACCAAATGGGGTCTGCACCAATGTTCCCTCTAATTTTCTGTAGGCTGTGTGCGCATAAAATATGAGCTGTGTGCAGCTTTTGAAGGAAGGTTACCATTTTTATGTGCCACATAACGACACTTGGAGTTATATACTTTAAAATTTGACTACACGTCAGAATACAGTATGTACACCACATTGATTGCACTAGAAAATATTGTAAAACTTGTGAAAACTATAAATACACAACAACTTTTCAATTTTAAGAATGTCTGTGTTGTTTTCTATCAGAATCAGAACCGTAATTTTTGTGCGCTCTGTTGTAAAGTATGTGCGCTCACTTGGCGAGGTGTGTGCGCGCGCACACGCGCACAGCTTAGAGGGAACAGTGGTCTGCACCTTGGAAAGACGAACTTACAGTGCGTGATATTGGCACAGAGTAGCTACAGACCATGCCATAGTGCAGGTTCTGTGTTCACCCTGAGGCATAGTATGGGCACCCAGCACTAGGTCCGCAGTACATGTGGTGCTAGAGATAGGTCCTGCTGTACAACCCCATCATTACCAGCATGTGACAGGTGTGCCTTGCAGTGCATCTGAAGGTAATTTGGTGACCATCTGTATTCTACAGTCACATGTGGCCCTCTGGGACTGGACACCACCCAGATTAGTGTGTATCCAGTGTTAGGATCTGGCTGACATGGGCACCTGTTATCAGGGTAGAGCGGTTTTTAGACTCGCATGAGGTTTGTGTAGCAGTGCCTCTACAGGTCAAAGTGGTATACACTATATACCACAAAGGGCCCACAATCACCCATTTTGTATGTAAGGGCCAGGTGCCTGGGCCACAGTGAAACAACCTCCATCCTTCTGGTATAAGACAGCCCTACAGAGTTGGTGGGCCAGAGCCATACCTACGAGTTGGGCAATGGCAAACCAGCAGTAATACTGGGGTTAGGTCCAGAAGAACCCAACCTCAACTGCCTCACACCATGAGTCGGACTACATTTGCAGTACCTTACAATGTGCTCCAACCATGCACAGACTAACTGCAGACAGTCCACTAGCCAGTCCATGCTTACAGAGGAACTATGTGCACCAAGCAGGTATCTCAGTGATGGGGGACACCCAGTACTGGGAACACACAGGCATCACTGAAGAAATATAGTGTAGAGTGCTATGTGGGGACCTAGACATGCCATAGTCACTGCTTGGACAAAGTGAGAATGTCCTCCCAGCATGACATGCTGTGCCCCGCCCCCCTGCCCATGCAGCAGTGGTCGGGCACTAGTGTCGCCATTGCCCCCACACCCTGTGAAGATGCATCTTGGCCAATCCTTCCTGTCTGGGACATACCCACAATACCTTGCCCCTCATTATGCACATATTCGTGCTAACGCTGGTAAGAGTGGGGCATTGTGGGCAGCCACAAAACAATGGATAGGTATACACACACACACTCCTATTGCAGCATTGTGCAAAGATAGGGGTGGATGACAACCCTGCCCGCCACACTGGTCCTGATCACGTGCCAAACATTGATAAACTGTGCAGGAGGTAGTAGTAGTGCTCTGGTGATAACTGCAGCTCCATGATGGGGCCAACAGCCTGACGCTCCATGCAGCTTTGGATTGTGGAGCCTCTGTGAGTGGGTGTTTGTACCCTGTTCATCGCTGCTTTGGGCGTTGCACATGTTGCTATTGTATCTGCATTGTAGGGTAAAATATAAGGACATGCTTTGCAGGATCCACAGCTTGGATGTGAACCTGTGACCCCCTGCTTTTGGGCACACTGGCTGTGTGTACTGTACCACACTGTTGCCACAGATGCATAGTAGTCTCTGGAGCTACCTGTACGTTTCCTCAGCCTGACCTTTTATGTTGCACTGCACACCACATACTGATACAGGGCATGGCCTAGGTCCACTGCAGGCAGGTGCCACCGCCCCCTCCAGCACGGGCACACACACCCCTGCCATACTGACATGACCATATGCTGTCGGTGCTGGTAGTGCGCAGTCCAAGGCCATCCACTGTGTGGGTAGGAGGTCGCCTAGGGAGTGGGGTCTGGGGTGGGGAGGCATACATGGGCAAGCTCACATCCCCACCATCACCGCCTACCAATATTATGTCCCTTCTGCTTGGGAGCGGGTTGGCTGGGGGGATGTCAGGTCAGTGCCCTGTGTGGTGGTGAAGCCAGCCAGGTGCCTAGGGAGATAGAGAAAGCGCACGCAGTTTCCCATAGTCAGAAGGAAAATGCAAGAAATGGTCACTTTAAAAGTGCAGCTAACATTGGAAAAGACCTGTCAAAAGTTGTTGTCCAAAAGCCACCCCCCAGCTCCATGGTAACTGAGGGTGGTAATGCAGGGCAGCTGGGGGCAGGGTGGAAAGATACAGGTCAGACCCACTCATATAAACCCCAGAGAACAGGGAAAGACAGACTAACAGCGAGAGCAGGAAACAGGAACAAGACAGCAGAAAGAGTAACAGGAAGGCACGAGAGGGAGGAGAGCTGAGTCTGATTCAGAGGCGGAGTCTGAGCAGGAACCTCAGTCTGAGCAAGAGTTTCACTCTTGCAGGAGGAAGAGAGACGTGAGGGCTAACTCATCCAGGAACCCAGCATGGCCAGGGGAGTGGCAGTGAAGCACTGCTGAAAAGAATCTCCAAAGGTATTGCTCAAAAGGATTATAGCCAAAGCTCTCAGGAAAGGTTCCCAGATGGCAGTTTGAGGGAAGGATATCCCCAAAGGCAGCTCCAACATTCAAACCAGTACCAGGGTTACGGGAAGCCTGCAGGTGGTTCAAGAACCCAGGAAGGGCTGGTAAGAAAACCTCTTAACAAACAAGGTCTGAATGTTTTAAAGCATTTAAAAGGTCTGTTAAGGGGGGCGGAGCCTGATGTCCAGCGGGTAAGACGCTTCGCGCTGAAGCTCCCGAGAGGCCTACTTAGAATCCTGACTTATTACCTATACAAACTTACTATTTCGCTCCGGGCTGACCAGGGTACCTCGGGGGGGATGGCGGCCCATAAACCAGCGCGCTTGGACTTCGGGTCTCCTTCTTCCTCTCACGGAAAACGCTCCAAAACAGAGGTGTCCTCCCCACAGAAGATGGTTCCATTTCGGGAAAACCCCGAAATGCACCTGGAGATTTTAGAGGAAATACGCGGCGTGAAGGAATTGGTGCAGTCCAATGGAGAAGCGCTTAGAGCCATGCGAGAAGACTTTGGAGTGCTCCAGGACCGACTTGAAAGTCTCTCATTACGGCAGGACAATATGGCGTGGGTCATCGACTCTCACGCTGTGCTCTTGTGCACACTGGACAAGGCTGAGCGCCAGATACAGAATCTTCAAAAGGAGATACAAGATAGCAATATCGAGCCCGTCGCAACAATGTGAGGCTCATTGGAATACCGGAGGGGGTGGAAGCGGGAGATATGAGAGAATTCCTGCTCAAAACTCTTTCCTCCTTGCTGAAGATCACCTTTCATAAAGAACTGGAAATCGATCCGTGCACACCGTGGTTTCCTACCCACATGGCGCTCAACCGAACGACCCCCCGGCCTATTATCTTTCGCTTGCTACGATATCAACAAGTGGAACAAATTTTAAATGCTGCTCGGGCGAACCATCATTTGGAATTTGAAGGTCACAAAGTCTCCTTCTTCCCTGATTTGGCCAAGCCTACCGTTGACCGACGGAAGAAACTCCTTGCTTTTCGCCCTCGACTTCAACAGCTACAGGCTCGCTTTGGCCTGTTGTATCCCGCGAAGCTCCGAGTGACTCTCCACAACCAAACCAGGACATTCGAAGATCCTGATCTACTATCAACATTTTTAGACTCCAAAGAAGCAGAGCAGAGTGCGCTAATCCAACGACTTGGACTTTTATTTGCCGGCTCTGTCCGCCATTTTGAAGGGCCCGATGCGGCGGTCATAGTCAAGCACAGAGACTACCTGGACTTTCTTTCTTTCTTTCCTATGACTTTGTTTGTTTTTTGGTCTCCTATCCCTCCATGATGTGTGCCTCGGTCGGATTCGGAGCACGCACAGTCCCTACAGGTTATGTGTTTTGTGTCAATTTCGGCCTTCTCTGGGGCTTCTTCCCGCAGACACATGGTCGCCAGTAATTTTTTGGGGTTCTGCTTCTTCTCTACCGCGCTGCGGTTTTTTCTTTTTTAATGTGGGGCGCTTCATTGTATTATCTAAGCTTATTTTCTTTTATGCCATATGTACAGCCAGATACAGTCAATAGAGGGACATTGTGAAATTATGTGCGCTATCATGCTCAGAATTTTTAACTTGTCTGAATGGCCTTATGTAAAATCTTATCACTCAACGTAAAGGGCATTAATAGTCCAATCAAAAGAAAGAAAATCCTTAGCTATCTTAGCCATGAGCATGCTGATTTAGCGTTTCTTCAGGAAACGCACTTAAACTCTGCTGAAAACACTGAAACTCAATGTTAAGCCTTACATGGTGGCTGCCTATTCTCCCGCCGTTTCCAAACGGTGCGGGGTAGCCATTCTGGTTAAGAAATCTTTGCAAGCTACTGTAATTGATACTAGCGCTGACAAGGAGGGTAGATGGGCCCGAGTACATCTTAAGGTTGGAGATAGTGAATTTACATGTATTTGCATTTATGCCCCGAATGTGGACAACCCTGCTTACTATGCAAGTATTGCGCAGTTGGCACAGGCCTCTGCCAATACTCCATTAATACTTGGTGGTGATTTTAATCAAGTGTTAGACCCTCTGATAGATAGACAGCCGCCTAGAATGAGTAGTCCACCCAAGAGTCTTGCTACCCGTACAGCTCTGATGCAAGATCTTGCGCTGGTAGATATATGGAGGCTGCTTCACCCCTCCGACTTAGAGTTCACTTTCTTTTCTGCCCCCCATCACTCCCAATCCAGAATAGATTTCTTTCTCATTTCCAAAGCAATGATTCCTCAAGTAGACACGACTAGGACTCATCCTCTCCATATTTCAGATCATGCTGCCATATCTTTATCATTACATGTCACTGCGCGGGACGATTCTCCCCGAGCTTGGTTTTTTTGATAGATCCTTACTGGGTCAAAAAGATTTTTCAGGTTGATATAAAGGCCGCTATCCAAGATTATTTTCATTTTAACTCACCCCATGGACACAGCGAGCTGGGCTTGGTGGGAGGGTTTTAAAGCATCTATCCGCGCACCTATAACTAGCTATCAAATTCGGCAGGGGAAACAAAGAAAGCAGCAATTACTGATTCTAGAGCAGCAGATACAAGCTGGGGAGCGTCTTCTATCTCACTTCCCGTACTGACCCATGTATTTTACTCCGTTTACAACGCTTGCGTTTTCAATACAATCACTTTTGTAACACTGCTGCTGCTAAAAAAATTGAATCACAACAAGGGATGAACTATCGGGAAAAAAACCGTGCTGTCAAATTATTATCAAATGCCCAGAAAGGTCAAAAAGAAGCCAATCGTGTTAACGCCCTCCGAAATCCGTCGGGGGGTGGGCTTGTTCACTAAATATACCGAAATCTAAGAACTCTATCGTGATTTATATAATAGGGTTTATCAAACTGAATGTGATTTTTGATCCAGTTGTATTTGAACGCTTAAGTTCAGGGGTACAAAGACCGACCCTATCTGACGAAGATAGAGTGGCCTTGGACACACCATTTACTGTCTCAGAAATTCATTCTGCTATCAAGAAATGTGCCTCAGGTCGAGCCGCAGGCCCAGACGGTCTCCCTGCTGAATTCTACAAAACCTTTCACGCTGACTTAGCTCCAGTTTTGAAACTTTATTTTTCTGCTCTGGCAGAGGAGGGTTCTCCTTCTGGGTCCTTTTCAATGGCAAATGTGGTAGTTTTTTGAGAAAGAGGGGAGAGACCCGCAACTAACAGCTAATTAATCGTCCAATTTTCCCCTCCTAAACGCGGACTATAAAATATTTTGCCACCATTCTCTCTACCAGGCTCTCTGATAGGATGCCTACCTTAATACACCCAGATCAATGCGGTTTTCATTCCTGGTAGATCAAACTGCTGACAATGCTCGACTCTATGCCATGTACTGACTACCGCAGTTAATCTTGATCGCCCATTTGTTGGCCTCTAACTTGATGAAGAGAAGGCCTACGATCGCTTAGAGTGGCCATTCCTGTTTGCAGTCCTCCGCTGTTACGGATTCGCGGAAGGTTTTCTCCGATGTCTTAGCACCAATTACGAACAGCCTACAGCCAGTATATGTGCCAACGCTTTAAAGTCCTCAGCCTGTTTCCCCTTCAACGCGGCACTCGCCAGGGATGCCCACTGTCTCCACTTGCTCTTCGATCTTGCACTCGAACCCTTGGCTTTACTAATCCGGCAATCGGAGGAGATTCATGGAGTCCCCTTCACCCATAGGGAAATCAAAATTTCAGCGTATGCTGATGACCTTATGCTTTTTGTCTCTATAGACTCAGTACCGGCTGGTCCTAGAGCAAATTGGTAATACTCACAACTGTCCGGTTAATAAGATAAATTGGACCAAGTCGGTAGCCTTTCCATTAAATCCTTTGCTTCATCAGGCAGATATGCAACCCTTCCCCTTTTATGGCAACCTCGCATGGTCACATACCTTGGGGTTCACTATTGTTCTCCTTTGGAAGGACACTATCTCCTTCAATGCCAAAGACTTAACCTCTAAAGTCCGGGCGCTTACTCACCGCTGGACTCCTTTAACACTTACCTGGTGGGGTCGATTAGAAACCATAAAAATGATGATTGTTCCGAAAGTGAATTATATCTTAGAAATGTTGCCCTGTCTCTTACCTCGACGTATATATAAGATATAGAGGGCCTTCTGACTAGATACTTGTGGCAAAACAAGACACCTAGGATAGCGAAACATAAGCTGCAAGCAGATAAGGAAAATGGGGGTGTCAGATTCCCTGATTTCCTGAAGTATCATCAATCTTTTCTTCTCAAACAAGGCGCTCGTTGGCTGGAAGATCCAGTACCGAGTAGACCTGTGTGGCTAGACATAGAAGAGGACCTTTGCAAACCGATTCCTCTTACTTTTCTCCCTGGTATGACTCTCCCATCAGACTCCCACTTTCCACCAATGCTTTTAGACACCTTAGGTGCCTTTAATAATCTTATGCAATCTTTAGACTCCCGACTCTGTCCGTTAGACAAGCTCCCACTTTGGTACAATACTCGATTTCGAATACAAAATAAGCCGATGGCGTGGAGCCCCTGGTACACTAGGGGCATTTGGATTCCTAGTCAGTTGTTCCATGAAGGTCGCTGGAAAACTTTTAGTGAATTGCAAATTGAATTTGGTCTCCCAGCGAAACACTACTTTCAGTTGGTGCAACTTCAGCATTGCCTTCGGAGTGCTAAGGTGCTCCCGCCATCCGGCCTCCCCTACACAAGGTTGGTTGGAGACTATCCGATCTATCGGTAATTCACCGGGTGTAGCATCCAATTTTTACAAAACCTTGTGTAATGCTATAACTAGAGATACCCCTATAGCGCAGAAAGCATGGGAGAGAGAATTGCATGTGACTTTGACCCCGGAGCAATGGAGCCTTGTCTGGAGTAGAGTGACACGGGTCTCCCGATCCGCCTCACTCACTCAGACACTCTTCTTTCTAGCCCACCGGTGTTTTTACACTCCTGACAGATTAGCCAAATGGAACACTACTCAGGGCAATAGCTGTTGGACATGTCATGCGGCCATTGGTTCACTACCTCATGTTATGTATGAATGTCCCGCACTACAGTATTACTGGCGTCGGGTCTGGGGTCGTATCCAGTCTATATTGCACTTTCAAGAGCCCCTTTCTTGGAGATAGTGGGACTTCGCTCAGCTGCGGGGATCCCCTCTCTTCCAAAAAACGGCTTACTTCCTTTTGGACTTTATGCTTGGCATTGCTATTTCCCTAATCACGAAATACTGGAAAAATAGCTCTCATCTGAGCCCCAATGAATGGTTGGAATCATGTCTGTCTCTACAGTAAATATGAACAAATACCTTGTATGTTTGCTTCCCCCATTCAGACTCCTCATCATCGGTCTAAATGGAAGATGCTCAATGACTATGTACATTCTGCTCAATGCTCTCATCTGACTGTCTAAATTTGTATATATCTTTGTCCCATGATTATTCTGTATCGCAGATACTCTTTTGATTGTTTTGATGTATAATCACTGTTGTTTGGAAGCGTTCACATGCTGACATAATCAGCTAGAGAAGAAGCGTGGGGGTGGGGGGTAATTGGGTTTACTTTTCTTTATTGTATACTTGTTTTGTCTCCTTTGGTGTGTTGTTTCTTTTGTTTGTTGCAAAATGAAAAGAAAAGTTTAAAAAAAAAAATAAAAGGTCTGTTAAAAGACCAGGAAGTAGCTTGTGGTAATAACAGCTCTGTGTACCGAGAGAGGTCTCGAGGGGAACAGCTGTTTTACAACGACGTCACAGATCCATCGTGTTCAGAATGTGAATCAATGGAACTGGGAGAGAATGATACTGTCTTGAGTCAGCCTGAGATAGAAATGGAGTGTGATTTGTCCATAGCAGTAAAGTAAGAATGTTTGGAAATTCTAACCTTGAAGAAATATCCATGTGTTTGCTGTGCATGTTATGCTAAGAAGCCAGAAGTTTTAATTAGCGTGGCTGCTGCTTGAAAAGAGACTTATTAAGGAGGACTGACAGAAGTCTCTAGGAAGCTAATTAAAACCCCTGAAGAAATGAGCTAAGAAGAAAAGTTTATTGCTTGAGTTTTATAGCATTGAGGTTTTCAATGGACATTTAAGTTTCTGTTAAGCAATGTGAATGGAAGCCTTTATTTTTGAAGAAACCACATGTGCCTTGTTGAAGTAAGCAAGAGCCATTGTTATCTTTTATTTTCCTGTAAAAGTCTGTACACGTGAAAAGCCAAGCTTCATTAAGAAGTTCCTGTTTATTACGGGAGGTGAATAAAATTCCTATGTTTGCTTTCAACCCTCGGCTCAGCACTTTCATTACAACTACAATTTAACTACAACTCCCAGAGGCCTTTGCCCTGGAGTACAATTGAAAGAAACATTCGCCCCCTTTCCTTGTCAGGCAACCGCCTAGGCGGGGCGAGGGCGCGACAGGTGGCGTAGTTGGCAGGATTCGCCTTGGTCACGTGTTCCCAAGACACCGGAACTACAGGAAAAAAAAAAGGAAAAGAAAAAGGAAAAAAAAAAGGGAAAAAGGTTTTTTTTCCACATGCACAAAAGGATACAAGTTGCTGCTGGAAGGAAGACCCGGATCAACAACAGAGGGGCCGGAGTGGAGCAGAGTCCTGAGGCCGTTCCTGCTGGTTGATAAACCCGAGTCTACACCCGCCTGAGGTAACCCATAGTTATAAGGGATATAAGCGGATACCAGAGCTGGGTGGGACTGCAGCAGTACACCAGGGAGAGAGGGCCTATACTTTGGAGGGCCGCACTTGGTGTTTGTCTCTTTGTTTTTCTCGTTTCAGCCACTACTGAGCATGGAGCAGATGGAGCTATTGCGATGGATGGCCGAGCAGTTTCAAAAGCAACAGGAGATGTCGGCACGGACATTGGAATACACAGCGGCCATGCTTCAAGCCCAGCAGAAACCGTTGCTTCAGAAGATGGACGATTGGCTGGGAACGCAGAAACCAACAGCAGAGTCTCCAAGGACAGTACCAGGTTCCTTAAGGGATACACCAGGGTTTGGGATGCTTGGTACTGGGACACTTTCCTTTGGACAGTTAACAAGAGAGGACGATGTTGATGACTTTTTAGCTGCTTTTGAAAGGGTAGCAATGTTATCAGGTTGGCATAAAGAGCTTTAACCGGAGAAGCGCTAGCAGCATATAGGGCTATGCCCGTGGAATTAGCCACTGATTACAAGGAATTACAGAAGGCAATAAGAGACCGCCTGGGCCTAAACCCCATGGTCTACCGCCGCCTTCTGCGAAGCTCCTGGTTAAAACCCGGTGAAACACCGCGTACTCTATGCCAGCGGATCAAGGGGTTGGCGGTAAAATGGCTAACACCTGAGACTCGAACCAAGGAGTCATTATTCGACTGCATTATCTTGGAGCAGTTCATGGACGCTTTTCCAAGTGATATGAGATCCTTCCTGATCCTACAAGACTGCAGGACCACAGAGGCAGCGACCGCACTGGCTGAGCGTTACCTGGAGGCCAGTGTGGCGAGCCCGGTTTAAGTGGGTGGTCTAACGCAGGCAGTCAAAGTAGCCTCAGAAAGGAAAGAAAAGCCTATATGGGGAGAAGGTATGAAAGTAATGCCTTTTGATAAACCTGGTTATAGGCGCAGAAAATGTTTTTCATGTGGGAAGATGGACACATGAAAAAAGACTGCAGAGCTAGGACAGCCCTGATGACCTCCCACTCTGAAGAGAGTGGGGAAGGATTCCTTCTGGATGTAGAAGTGGAGGGTGTCCAGGTAGAGGCTTTGTTGGACTCCGGAGTGGACCAGTCAATGATCTCAAGGAAGCTCTGGAAAAGAGATAGCATCCCAGATTGGTCCGGCTCCCGAGCCTCAAGAAAAGTCTATCAAGATACGATGCATTCATGGGGCAGCCTCATCGTACCCTGTTTATGTTGTGTCTGTAAAAGGCTTAGGGCTAAACCAAAAGATACCAGTAGCTGTAGTAACCAGGGCAATGTGTGGGATAGCAGAAGGGCTCCAGCATAAAACTGGTATGGTATCTACCAGAGCTCGCGCAAAAGCTAAAGAGGAGGAACCAGACCCACCTAGTGATCCAATGTGCGGGTTACCTTCCCACGATGACTTAGTGACCCCTCCGAGAGAGGATAGTAAAAAGAGGAGGGCTGAGAAGCGTAGGGAGAGACAGACTAGGTCTCAAAATAAAGCCAAACTGCTAGCTGGTCAGGAGTTACCTTGGGTTCCGGCCGAGCTAGTGGAGAGATTTCCTACCTTTCCTAAGGAGCAGCGGACGGATCCCGCACTCAAAAGGGCTTTTGAGTATGCCCAAAAAGGAACAAAAAACCCTTACCCCGATTCTTTTTAGATAAAGAGGTACTGTATCGGGAGAGTGTAGATCCCGGGACAGGGATAAGCAGAAAACAATTAGTAGTTCCCACTGCGTTTAAAATGTCAGTCCTTCGGCTAGCCCATGACCACCCCATAGGCGGTCACAAAGGGGTACATGGTACCCTGGATCAGATTTTGGCTCGGTTTTACTGGCCGGGCGTTTATAAAGAAACTGCCAGATTCTGTGAGTCATGTGCCACTTGCCAACGGGTAGCCTCAAACCATCCACCAAAAGTACCTATGATTCCCATACCTATGGTATCAGAACCCCTACACAGGTTAGCTATGGATATTGTGGGCCCGCTTATAAAAACGCCCCGAGGGTTCCAGTATATTCTGGTGATTGTGGATCAAGCCACCCGGTTCCCTTGGGCGATTCCCCTTCGCAACATATCAGCCAGAAGTATAGCAATTGAACTGGTAAAATTATTTTGTGAAGTTGGTTTTCCCTGGGAGGTTCTATCAGACAGGAGAAGTAATTTTATGTCACGCTACCTGGCCCAAGTATGGGATGCCTTTGGCATTCGCCATGTTAGAACGGCAGCCTATCATCCCCAATCTAATGGGTTGGTTGAGCGTCAGAATCAGACCCTGAAGAAGATGTTGAGGCGGAGTTTAGAGGGGGATATGAAGGATTGGGACGTTATGCTTCCCTTCATATTATATGCGTGCAGGGAGAGGAAGCAGGCCTCTACGGGCATCGCCCCGTATGAGTTACTATATGGACGGACCCCTCGTGGTGTCCTGGATATATTAAGAGAACAGTGGGTAGAGCCAAATATTGAAGAGGTAGGTATACCCCACTTCTTGAGGGATTTAAAAGGACGGCTACGTCGCACCTCTCAAGGGGCGGAAGTAAATATGGCAGCCAGCCAGTTACGCCAAAAGACCTACTATGACAGGCGTGCAGAGCCTCGTCAGCTTGAAGTAGGAGAGAAGGTAATTGTTATGGTAGCCGGACCTAGTACAAAATTTGAGAGTAAATGGAAGGGACCCTACCGTGTGGTAAAACAGGTAGGCCCTGTATCTTATTCTGTACAGAACAGAAGGGGGCGCCAACAAATTTACCATATTAATGTCTTATGCCCCTGGCATGAGCGAATAGCCTTGGCACGACTGGCTACAGTAAAGGATAGGACAGATGAAAATCAGATCACACATGACACCCTTATGCGTATTACGAGCTGTGCTGCAGCTGATACGCCAGCCCGTAATATCTTAAGTGGGGGGATATGTGGTGGTGAAGCCAGCCAGGTGCCTAGGGAGATAGAGAAAGCGCAGGCAGTTTCCCATAGTCAGAAGGAAAATGCA
The DNA here is from genome assembly GCA_033557465.1 of Ichthyophis bannanicus. Classification (NCBI taxonomy): domain Eukaryota; kingdom Metazoa; phylum Chordata; class Amphibia; order Gymnophiona; family Ichthyophiidae; genus Ichthyophis; species Ichthyophis bannanicus. The sequence goes on along the minus strand of CM066031.1, from coordinate 1,268,328,123 downwards.
AGAAATGGTCACTTTAAAAGTGCAGCTAACATTGGAAAAGACCTGTCAAAAGTTGTTGTCCAAAAGCCACGCCCCAGCTCCATGGTAACTGAGGGTGGTAATGCAGGGCAGCTGGGGGCTGGGTGGAAAGATACAGGTCAGACCCACTCATATAAACCCCAGAGAACAGGGAAAGACAGACTAACAGCGAGAGCAGGAAACAGGAACAAGACAGCAGAAAGAGTAACAGGAAGGCACGAGAGGAGGAGAGCTGAGTCTGATTCAGAGGCGGAGTCTGAGCAGGAACCTCAGTCTGAGCAAGAGTTTCACTCTTGCAGGAGGAAGAGAGACGTGAGGGCTAACTCATCCAGGAACCAGCATGGCCAGGGAGTGGCAGTGAAGCACTGCTGAAAAGAATCTCCAAAGGTATTGCTCAAAAGGATTATAGCCAAGCTCTCAGGAAAGGTTCCCAGACGGCAGTTTGAGGGAAGGATATCCCCAAAGGCAGCTCCAACATTCAAACCAGTACCAGGGTTACGGGAAGCCTGCAGGTGGTTCAAGAACCCAGGAAGGGCTGGTAAGAAAACCTCTTAACAAACAAGGTCTGAATGTTTTAAAGCTTTTAAAAGGTCTGTTAAAAGACCAGGAAGTAGCTTGTGGTAATAACAGCTCTGTGTACCGAGAGAGGACTCGAGGGGAACAGCTGTTTTACAATGACATCACAGATCCATCGTGTTCAGAATGTGAATCAATGGAACTGGGAGAGAATGATACTGTCTTGAGTCAGCCTGAGATAGAAATGGAGTGTGATTTGTCCATAGCAGTAAAGTAAGAATGTTTGGAAATTCTAACCTTGAAGAAATATCCATGTGTTTGCTGTGCATGTTATGCTAAGAAGCCAGAAAGTTTTAAATAGCGTGGCTGCTGCTTGAAAAGAGACTTATTAAGGAGGACTGACAGAAGTCTCTAGGAAGCTAATTAAAACCCCTGAAGAAATGAGCTAAGAAGAAAAGTTTATTGCTTGAGTTTTATAGCATTGAGGTTTTCAATGGACATTTAAGTTTCAGTTAAGCAATGTGAATGGAAGCCTTTATTTTTGAAGAAACCACATGTGCCTTGTTGAAGTAAGCAAGAGCCATTGTTATCTTTTATTTTCCTGTAAAAAGTCTGTACACGTCAGATGGCTGCCTGGGTGAGAATGTTCACAGTCTTGGCAAGTGCATATGTCAATATGATTTGCAAGGGATTGTGGGCAATGCAGTTCATTCACACCAGACACAGCTGCTCACAATAATTAGTTGTGCTTTAGGGTAAAGCCAATAAGATATTTATTTATGGGGTTATTTCTCCCAACACAGATATGCTTGGTAGCACATAAATCAGGTTACTTGCTTTCAGTGTTAAACTTGGAAAAACAAAATCAGGAAAACAACATTTTAACTTATCAGGCAATCAAAGCAAAAGAAATAAGACCTGGTTGGCAACAAACTGGTCTTTTCTGTAGGCTTTAGCTAATATTCTCTTAGCAATGTATCAAACAACAAACCAAAAGCCACAAAGAAAGGAAAAACTGTTCTTTTCAGGTTAACTTCTTATATCTTCCCACATAGATTCAGAAGTGATTCTCTCAGAGCACACAAGCAATTAGGTAAGGCTCAATTGCTAGCAGTTATCCAGCTGAAACCCCTTAGCTGGCTTGCTTTCTACTGCGTGGCTAAAAATCCTACTCAGGAGCTTTTCTGAGTAGATTAAAGAACACGTTTGTATTTCTTTGTGATGGTTGCTGTACTTTGTAACAGAAAATCACTAAAGGAGTTTAGACAGAGAGCAGTCCATGTAAACAGATTCTTCATCTGCTATCACCCCCTCTTCTTCAACAAGCATGGGTTCAATATCATGGATTGGCACAGATGAATCTCCCAATGGAGCACTTTCAGGAGAATACTTGTTTCCCTGTTGTCTTTCAAGGTTATAGCTAGGGCATAGATCAGTGTTCATACCTGAGCTTCCATTGCTGTTAGAGTTCCTCTCTATATAGCCTGGCCAGTATGTAGTCCAGTTCTTATGTCCAGCCTTCCAATCCAGATCCCTGGACACTGGATCTCTCTTCACATACCTTCTGGCACGGGTCTTAGGGTCCCTTCCACGTGCAGCCGTCTCCCTCACAGGTACCGTCTGGAGATTCCTAGCTCTGCAGCACCATTCCTCTGGCTTTCCCCAGTCCAATGGTGTATGCTGGCCCTTGGAATGCCTCCCAGTATACGTACTGCTCTGGACTCTTCTAGACCTCTCAAAGGCTTTTCTCCTCTTTCTTCCAAAGGGTTTCTTTCCCTCTCTGTCCGTCCGGTTGGGCTTCTGCTTCTGATGATCCTCCTGATGATGAAGATGATCAAGCTCAAGCTGCCTCTCTGTAGAATAAACTCTACCTTTATTCTGCCTAGATGAGTGCTCCTCCCTAACACAACGCAGCTGTGCTGAATCAGGCCCTGCCCTTTGAGATGAGTGCTTAGGGATTATCTCATAGCCCTCCTGATTGAACACACGTTTCCCCACTTCAGCTCCTCTAATGGCTGTTGGAAACCTGGTGCATTCTGGGACTGGTAGTCTTTTATGGGAAAATTCTGTTTTCTTATTTCTACCAGAACTGACAGGTTGCTTGTTCAGAGTCACTTCACCTTTTCTATAGCTCCTTCCTGAGCTATGATAAGCTTCCTTATCACAACGTGAAAAGCCAAGCTTCATTAAGAAGTTCCTGTTTATTACGGGAGGTGAATAAAATTCCTGTGTTTGCTTTCAACCCTCGGCTCAGCACTTTCATTACAACTACAATTTAACTACAACTCCCAGAGGCCTTTGCCCTGGAGTACAATTGAAAGGAACATTCGCCCCTTTCCTTGTCAGGCAACCGCCTAGGCGGGGCGAGGGCGCGACACCTGGCAACTGTTAGCTAGGGTGGACCAGGTAGATGTAGGTAGATTGTGTTTGGCCTTTGTCAGCTGCTGTCTTGCTGATTTCCAGTTTCTATGTTACTATGTGCCACCTAGGTGACTGCCTAATCCACCCTGTGCCCCAGCTGCCCCCACTGCATGTCCCGCCTGCAGCCCCCTATGCCCCATTTGCAGCATCGCCATAGTTGCCTTTCATACTTGGGCACTATGCTGTTGCTGCAAATGGAGCACTACTATCATGTTTCTTGGGTTCCCTGCCTATGCTGTACATTGCTGACACTAAACTGGTTTCTCTCTCCTGCAAATGTGCATCTAACGCCAGGTTTTCATTCGCGGTACTTTTCAGCCCTTCATTTCCCCACGTTAGTGTAAAAGGAGCCTCTCCCCGCCCACTCCCCACCCATTGACCCCTTCTCTCCACCCTCTCTCCACCCTCTGCAGGACTTACTGTGGCCGGTGACTGTAACGCGCGTTAAGTAACGTTAACACGCGTTAAGTAGCATTAACGCACATTAACGTATCCTTAACACGTCTTAACGTTACTTAACGCACATTAACGTAGCCACTGCTATGTTACTGCAGTTTAGTAAATATACCCCATACTTCCCGACAAGATCTGTCAAAAACAGTTCCTCCACTCAATGACATCATTAAGACCAGCAGGTGCAATTGTATTTAAACGAAAAATCCAACGTTGTTCTAACCAAATCAAAGTTTTATCCCAATCTCCCCCATATATAGAAGGCAGACATTGAGTAATAACCAGACACTTCAAGTCTTCAAAACAGTGATGGTGTTTGATGGTGTTGCTGACAATGTTTAACTAGTGGAGCTCCTTCCACCTGATGATGAAGTTTGCTCCTATGTTCTATGAGACGTATCCGCAGTGCTCTTCCTGTCTTGCCAACATATCCTAAGCCACAAGGGCACAGCAACAAATACAGTACCCCAATGCTGTTACATATGGTAGCTGAACGAAGATAATACTGCTACTGGTTGTAAAAAAATGATTGACAATCCTGCATCATGAAGCAGACAGAACAATTCCCACAGCTTATATGTCCTGGAGCAGAGTGTGCAATCTCTGAATCTCGTGAGAGAACTGAAGGGCAAGCATATCACATAGGTTATGATTTCTTGTATAAACTGTTCGCAAATGTAGATCGCCTAGTCCAGGAATTAACCGCACAGTATGAAAATAACGTTGAACAATCTTAGAGAGACGATAGCTCAGAAGGTTAAATCGCGAAACGTAGTGCACATAAAAAGTATCCAATGAACGCTGGCAAGGGGTAAGTAACCAAGTGCACGCATTATAACGAGCTCTAATACGGGCTCTACGCACCAGGCTAAACGGATATCCCCTTGACAAAAAAGAATCATCAAGGGACTGTGAACGTGCCTTATATTCGGACACTGAAGAATAGTTGCGACAATAACGTAAGAACTGAGCAAAAGGCAGACTATTCTTTAGACGCTGGGGGTGTACACTAGAAAAATGGAGAAAAGCCATTTTATGTGTAGGTTTACAAAACACTGTAGAAATGAGGCCAGACCCCTGGCATATCAGGGAAATATCCAGAAAAGACATGGAGGTCATACTATATAATCCAGGGAAAAAGAGAGATTAACATCACAGGCATTAAGCCAGCGATGAAAAAGCAGCAACTGTTCCACAGATCCAGACCAAAGAAGGAAAACATCAATGTATCGGAGCCAGAGACGTAAATGAGACTGAAAGGGTCCCGTGGGTACTCACCTCTTCTCAAAATCGGCCATATATAAATTGGCAATTGAAGGGGTCATCATGGCCCGCATGGCCACTCCCTTAATTAGCTGGAAAAATTGGTTACCAAAACTGAAAAAGTTTTTTGTCATTGCTAATGACATTAAATCACAAATGAAATCCACTTGTGCAGCACTTAAGTCAGTACGTGATAAAAGTGTCCCACGTCCCACTTGAAGAGCCGCCTGCTGGGGGATACTCGTATATAGGGAAGAAATGCTGTGGCAGGATTTCTGTCTTGGTCTTGCCATGTGACTGGCTCGCCCTTTCTGCTATTTTTGTCAGAAGAGGTGGCTGAGGTCTTTTTTCCTCTAACACAATGTTTGCTGGTGGTGTAGGCTCCTTTGTCAGTTTGGTTTGCGATGTGCTTTTTTCTCACGCTTGTGTGTTTTGTGTTTTTGAGAGTACATTTGGGAGTTTTTCTCTAGTATTTTTCAAATTTGTGGCCCCCTGAGGATATTTTTTTTTTATATAGAACTGCACACCATACTCAAGATGCGATCACACTATGAAGCAATACAAAGGCATTATAATATCCTTTATTTTATTTTCCATTCCTTTTTTTTATGATTCCCATCATTCTATTTGATTTCTTGGCCACTGCTGCACAATGGGCAGAGGGTTTCAACATATTATCCACAATGATGCCTAAATCCTTTTCCTGGGTGGTGGTTCCTAAAGTGGAACCTTGCATCGTGTAACTGCTATTGGGTTGTTCTTCCCTAAGTGCATTGGATGCACAGTCTTTCAATTTCTCAAAGTCCTCTTGCAATTTTTCACAATCCTCTTGTGTTTTAAAAACTTTGAATAATTTTGGGTCATCTGCAAGTTTGACCACCTCACTCGTTCCCATTTCCAGATCATTTATGAATATTTTAAAAAGCAGTGGGCCCAGCAAGATCCCTGCAGTACTCCACTATTTACCTTTCTCCATTAAGAAAATTGACCGTTTAGTTCTACTCTCTGTTTTCTATCTTTTAACCACTTCCCAGTCCACAATAGTACACTGCCTCCTATCCCAGATACACTATATCCACCAGCTCGCCTTTATCTGCCTGTTTATCCACACCTTCAAAATATGAAACAGGTTGGAAAGGGAAGACTTCCTGTAGCTAAATCCATGCTGGCTTTGTCTCATTAGACCAGGACTATATATGCTCAGTACTTTTTTTCTTTGTAATAGCTTCGCCTATTTTATCAGGCTCAGCAGTCTGTAGCTTCCTGGATCACCCTTGGACTCCATTTTAAAAATTGGTGTTACATTGGCTACTCTCTAGGTACTATAGATGATTTTTTTTTAAATTAAAATTTTGCAATTATACTTACAAAGCATAAATACAAAAATTCATAAGGAAAATAAAGAAAAATAAAAAATAACAATAACATAATTAAATACACATCTGTTAGCCCTCATCTCAGAAAGAAAACCAAAAACAATACAAACCCAAGAATATAGGGGAAAAAAACTTCCCAACATCAAACAGCCATATCACAAAATCCTCAAAACTAACCCCCACCCAGTACACTCTAGGGGGTATGTTTACTAAACTGCGTTAACATAGCAGCGGTGATGTTAACGCGCATTAGGTAAAGTTAACATGTATTAAGGGCCCACAGGGGCGGAGGGTAAGTCCCGCAGGGGCGGAGAGAGGGCGGAGAGAATGGGTCAATGGGCGGGGAGTGGGCGGAGAGAAGCTCCCGCAACACTAACGCGGGGTACGGAAGGGCTGAACATTACCGGAACTGAAAATCTGTCGTTCGATGCAGATATGCAGGAGGGTGAAACCATTTCAGCGTCAGCAATGTACAACATAGGCAGGGAGCCCAAGAAACGTGATAGTAGTGATCCATATGCAGCAACAGCATAGTGCCCAAGTATGAAAGGCCACTATGGCGATGGTGCAAATGGGGCATAGCGGGCTGCAGGCAGGACATGTAGTGGGGGCAGCTGGGGCACAGAGTGGACTAGGCCATCGCCTAGGTGGCACATAGGAACATAGAAACTGTAAATCTGCAAGACAGCAGCTGACCAAGGCCAAACACAATCCACCTACATCTACCTGGTCCACCCAAGCCAATGGTTGCTAGGGCACTGACCTGACATCCCCCCAGCCATCCCTCCCCCATGTGGAAGGGACATAATATTGGTAGGCAGTGATGGGGGGATGTCCATGTATGCCTCCCCACCCCAGACCACGCTCACTAGGTGACCGCCTACCTGCACACTGGATGGCCTGGGACTGCGCACTACCAGCACCGACAACATATGGCCATCCAGTATGGCAGGGGGCAAGCACTAGTGCTGGAGAGGGCAGTGGCACCTGCCTGCAATGCACCCAGGCCATGCCCTGTACCAGTACGTGGTGTGTGCAGTGCAACAGAAAAGGTCTGGCTGAGGAGAAGTACAGGTAGCCCCAGGAACTGCTGTGCTAGTGTGGTACAGTGCAGAGGGTCCCAGAGCAGAGGGTCTCAGGTCTCAGCTGTGGATCCTGCAGAGCATGTCTTTATATTTTACCCTGCAATGCAGATGCAATATCAACATGTGCAATTCCCAAAGCAGCAGCCCAAAGGGGTGCAAACACCCACTCACAGAGGCTCCACTATCCAAAGCTCCATGCAGAGTCAGGCTGTTGGCCACAGCATGGAGCCGCAGTCACCACCGGAGCACTATTACTACCTCCTGCACAGTCTGGCAATGTCAGCACTGTGATCAGGACCAGTGTGGCGGGCAGGGTTGCCAACCACTCCTATCTTTGCACAATGCTGCAATAGGTGTGTGTGCGTGTGTGTGTGTGTGTGTGTGTGTATGTCTATCCATTGTTTTGTGGCTGCCTACACCTCACTGGGCCAACAATGTCCCACTATTACCAGCATTAGCCTGCCAATGTGCATAATTTATTTATTTATTTTATTTATATTCTCTTATATACCGCGCTATTCTGCATCAGTGCGGTTTACATTGAACTAGCTGAAATTACATTGAACAGGGCATTATAACTTGGAGATAACTATTTTACAGGGTACATGGGCTATGGAGGGTTAAGTGGTTTGCCCAAGACCACAAGGAGCACCTGTGAGACTAGAAACCCCAGTCCTTCCGGCCCAAGGCTGCTGTCCTCTAGTGGGATTTGAACCCCCGACCTTCCGGCCTGAAGTACCTTGCCCCAACCACTAGGCCACTCCTCCACTCTGAGAGCAAGGTATTGTGGGTATGGCCTGGGCATGGCGGACTGGGCAGGTTGCATTTGCAGAGTGTGTAGGGCAATGGCTGGGGCATTGTAGTGCCCCACCACCACCTGCATGGCAAGGTGGCCACAGCACGTCTTGCTGTTAGGGCACTCTTACACTGACCAAACAGTGACCATGACCAACCCGGACTTCTCTAAGATAACAGACTGCCTTACCCAAATGACGAGTTGGTGCCAAAACAACAACCTCGCAATAAACTACAACAAGACCGAAGCTTTAATCATCACGCGGAACCAAAGCTTCATATACCCACCAAACATAAAAATACAAAGCACCACGATACCGATAAGATCAGAGGTGAGATACCTTGGGGTTACTCTGGACAATAAACTCAATCTAAAACCACACATTGACAAAACAATCCAAAAAGCCTACTACAAGATGCGAATCATCAGGAGACTGAAACCACTCCTCGCCCCAGAACACTTCCGTACCGTCTGTCAAGCACTGATAACCCCACTACTGGACTTCTGCAATCCGATATACCTTGGACTACCGAAACAAGCCCTCAAACCACTCCAACTGGCACAAAACACTTCAGCACGAATCATATCCGGAGCTGCAAGGCAGGAGCACATCACACCTACCTTAAAGGACTTACACTGGCTCCCAATCAGTGCACGCATCAGATACAAGACTATCATAAACCTATTTAAGATAAAACAGCACACATCAGCCAACAGCCTCCACACGCTCATACAACCAGAAACCAGCACACGTCCTAGAAGAAGACAAACATGCAACCGAGTCAGTACCCCAAATGAATACAAGCACACACGCAAGGACACAACAGACAGAGCACTCTCCATGGCTGCTCCAACAATATGGAACAATCTACCGGACGATTTAAGGGCAACTCCAGACCTCAAAGACTTCAGAAAACAGCTGAAAACCATGCTGTTCATAGAGCACTATGGACACATCACATAACCTAAGAGAATGTATAACAGCACACCATACCTCCTAACACAGTATGTATATAAAATGTGTCTTAGCACCACTGTAGATAGCCCACTTGGTACATAGCTCAAACAAATCTAGCACACAACACAGCCCACACACAACTAAGTTTCACCCTCACTGCATGTATAACACACCCACTTTACCTGATTGCTTGCTGTGATACCTTGATTATTAAGATAAGGCGGTTTAGAAATACTGTTAAATAAATAAATAAATGGCTATGTTCCTACATAGTGCTACATAGTAGCTGTCTCAGGTGATGTATGTGTGCCCCCTGTTCTGGGGGCCAGTGCCATGCAACCCCGGTCTGGATGCATATAGTTCCACTATGAACACATAGGATAGACTGGCTAGCAGAGGTTCTGCGGTTAGTTTGTGCATTGCTGGGACACCTGGTGTGGTGCAGTAGGTACAGTCTGACTGTGCCTGCTGCTGGTGACTGTCAGACTTGTGGTTGGGGGCTGGGGAGCAGCTTTTGTCCTACAACTGGAAGGAGTACAGGGGACGGACAATGGACAGGTAGTGCATTATTGTGGACAGGCAATGGACAGTGTCACTCATCCGTGCTGTGTACCTGTTGGTTGGGCAGGGCACTGCACTGGGGCTTCAGTGTAACTGGCCTTCTGGTAGTTGTAGTTGTGCTGCCAGTTAAAAATCAGTCGTGGAACGATGGTAAGGTTAATGAGGGCTTTATTTCCCCTTCCAAAAGGACTTCTTATCGTGGTACAAACAAAAGGAAAACATAACCCTTCCCGGGCATATAACAAAAGAAAAAATGTAACAAAAATAGCTTCTTCTCAGCAGTAACACAAATGTATATCAAAACAGTCTCTCACAAGCAGATACAAGCCTTCCTTTATAATGTCAGGCTTCAACAGCTCTTACTTCCCTTTTTACCTTAAAGAGGATATGCTGTCTGCTATAGAAATTGTACAATCCATATACTCCGTGCTTATATCAGCTTCAGACGGTTCACATTGCATTGCTTCTTCACCAGCACTTAATATCTCCTTACTCTCAGCATGTGGGACCTCTTCAAACAGTCTCTCTCTATTTTGACGTACTTCTCTTTCTCTCTCTGTGAGAGTAGACTGACTGCTATTACCACATTCACTGAACTTCTTTGAGTAAGAGCCTTTCCCCTGCTGGTGGTTGTTAGGTAAACTATAATATTCACCTGCACTTCTATTAGAGGAAGTTGGCTTACCTCCTGCCTCTGCCTGGCTCAGGATTCTGTATATGGCTGGAGTTTGAAACGCAGTTTTTTCTGAGACTCTGCTCCTTACATTTCTTCCAGAGATATTAGCTTCTTCAGGTAAAAAGCATTTAACCTTTTCATGCCTGTTATAAGGGTAGTGAAACTTCTCTGTTTCCCTTAAGCTGGCTTCATAAGGCTTCTGTGTTTCAGGGAACTGCTTCCTATAGCCAAGCCCTGTGCTTCCCCTTTCAGGATAAAATAAAACTCTTCAGCTTTTACCTTTCTCCTCCCAGCTCCTTTCCAACCTGGGCTGTTTCCAACACTCTCTGGGCTCCTCTGGTAACTGAGGCTTCCTCTCCTGGCTTTGCTACCTCCTCTGTAGCTCTTTCCACAATTGCTGTTATCCTCACTTTCACTCTCTGAGTCCAGCTGTCTTGGCTTCTCACTCAAGCACTCATGGTAATCATTCAAACTTCCATTCAGGCTTCCGTAGTGATTGTCAGACACGCTTTCTCCACAGCTCTCTCTCCAGCTCTTGCAACCCTCTCTGCTCTTTCTGCTCTGCCTAACTGTTTGTGAGCTGTGCTTATCTAGGTATCTCCGAGCAGCACCTCCCTCCAGCTGACTTGCATCAGGTGATAACCTCCTAGCTTCCTTGCTGGCTGGGTGTGTCTCTCTGGCTCGTGACCTCATTTGTTTTCGTTGCTCATAGCAACTTCCTGACATGTGCTTTCTACAAACGTCAGTGTCAGCCTGATCTGCTACTTCTCTATCTATCTCCATAGGCTCCGCTGGGTCTGCTCTGCGACAACAGGTAGTGCAATATAGTGTGCATTATTGCGGCATATGTGTGTTATGGTGAATGCGTGTTGCAGTGTGCACAATAGCACGCCGTGATGTCTGTTTGGTACGTACGTTGCTGCGTGCCATAATCTACCCACATATGCTAAGGTGCCTAGACATATCTCATAAAGCATGTAGAAAGGTCTGTAACGTCACACACATTATTGTGCGCACTGCACGTCAGACACCCTGCTACGTGGGTTCTCCACAACGCACATACAATGCAAAGCGCATAGGGGGCAGAACGCTTAGGACGCACTACTGCATGATAATCTAGCAGACACGATGTCCACTTGGTGGAACATATTTGCATTGTGCTTGTTGTGGTTGTTTGGGGTAGTGATTGCAGACGTGTGTGGAGCCAACATAGGTTGTGGGTTTGGGTCCCACAGGTTCCTTTTCCTTTCTTTTCATTTGTTCTGCTCTCCTTACCATACAATGGCTCTGGCTTTGCCCCTTCTCTACACACCCTTCCTTCTTTTCACTGTACACTGCAGTGTCCCCTCCATGCAGCCTATCCGTCACATGCTGGCTGTTACATATGCTCCATTTCTTTGGGTTATCTGGGTGGGCAGGTGGCTCAGTGGTTTGGTATTGGTGTTGGTGAGCTGTGTTTGGGCTCTTCAGTGTACTGGTTTAATTCCCTCTTACACCTTTTTGGATTCCCTGCCCATTTGGCCCTTATACACACACCATCCACACATCTGGCCCTTCAGACCGACCCCTGACGCCCTTTCCGTTACCGTTGTTTACTCCTCTGCATGCTGGGTTCACTGAACACCATTTCATGGTGTGTGTGCATGTGTTAACTGTGGCTCACGTCCCCATTACAGACTGTGATATCAGCTGCCTGTGGTCCATGGCCTTACACCTACGGCTCCTTTTCTCATGTGGCACCATGTCTGCACATCCCTCAGCGCGTCTTCTACTGTCAGCGTGCCTTAGATTGCAACCCTTTCGGACGCGCTGCTGCTTCCCGTCGGCTGTGATGTTCACGAGCGGTGGGTCCATGGCACACTGTACCGTGCACTGTATCGCGCGTTAAGTGCCTTGTAATGCACGTTACCTGACACGGCTTGCTTTAACGATGCACCGCTCACTCCTTTATATGGGCATCCATAACATTACCGGGGAACTTAACATGGGTAACATTACCGGGGTTTAGTAAGATTCTAAGATTCTTTACTTTGCAAAATGTTTTCCAGTTGTAAGTAGTCAAAGAATATATACCTAGCACCTTGAAAGGTAACTAGGCATTTACATGGATATCAAAGAAAACAAAGCCCTCAGAGCCAAAAACCCTAGACCTGAGAGCCAAAAAGGCTTTCCTGAGAGTTGAGCAGCTCTGGAGACATCAGGAAACACCTGAACTTTTGCACCACAGAATAAAGCATCCTTATTCTTAAAGTAACTTTTAAATACAGAAGACCTATCCTGCTCAGAAACAAATGAAACAACCAATGTTGCATGGGAGGAAATATTGTCAGACGAATCCCCCCAAAACTGAGTTAAATTTGAGACAGAAACTGATTGTAAAATATCCAATTCTCACTATAGATGATGTTAATGATAATTAAAAATTAGTAATAGTAGATCTGAAATTTCATTTTTGAGTTCGTTCAGCACCCTGGGATGTTTACCATCTAGTCCAAGTAATTTGCTACACTTTATTGAATCAAACAGGATAACAGTTTTGCAGGAAATAAAATACACTATAGAATCTTTATGGATAGAAATTCCATGTAAAAGAGGGAAGGGAACAGTAGTAGGGTTGACTACCGTCCTCCTGGTTAGAATGAACAGACAGATGTTGAAATGCTAACAGAAATATACCATTTTAACCCGGTGAAAAGTGGTATATAAGCATGGCTAAATAAATAAATTAGGGAAACTTGCAATATTTACAAAATAGTAATAATGGCAGATTTCAATTACCCCAGTATTGACTGGGTCAATGTCACATCAGGACATGCTACGGGAGATAAGGTTTCTAGATGAAATAAATGACTGCTTCATGGAGCAGCTGGTTCATGAACCAACACAAGGGGAAACTATTTAAAACCTAGTCCTTAGTGGAATGCAGGATCTAGTGTGAGTTGTAATGGCGTTGGGGCCTCTTGGCAATAGTGATCATAACAAGATCACATTTCATTTAATAAATGGAGAGAGGATAGCAAGGAAATTGACTGTGCTAGAATTTAACTTTAAAAAAGGAGACTATGATAAAATGAGGAAAATGGTTAAGAAAAAGCTAAAAGGAACAATTGCAAAGGTTAAGGGAGATGTTTACTAAGCGGCAGCAGCGGACTCTGTGCAATATTGGAGCCACAGCCCCATTGATTTTAATGGGGCCACAGCGACAATATCGCACGGAGTCCGCTACCGCTGTTTAGTAAACATCCCCCTAAGAGTTTACATCAGGCCTGGGTGAAACTTAAAAATACTATCTTGGAAGCCCAGACCAGATATAATCCATGCTTTAACAAATATGGAAGGAAGGCCAAATGGCAGCTAGCATGGCTTAAAGGTGAGGTCAGAGAGGCAGTTATAGCTAAGAGGAACTTTTTCAAGAAATGGATAAAAGAGCCAGAAGACAAAAATAGGAAACAACATAAGTAATGGTAAATTAAATGCAAGGCATTGTTAAGGCAAGCAAAGAGAATGTGAAAAGAAGATGGCCATGGCAGCAAACATGTATAACTAAAAACTTTTTCAAGTACAAAACAATGAGAGAGTCAGTTGGACCATTAGGTGATAGAGGGGTAGAAAGAATTGTACAATGATTGTACAGAATGGAATTGACTACAACTGTGGAAGTCAACAATGGAAAGCTCAATAACATCAACAAAGATAAAACCTGAAGCTGACTATGGTACAGATCATCAACTACTAGTATTTAAACTCAAGCTAAAAATGAAAACAGCAAGCCACTCACAAATGTAGCAAAATATGACCTTGAGAATACCACTGGAATTTAAGATTGCCTGTAAAATCTATTTGCTTCTTTGGATTCAAATGAGAGAGTACCGAAAGAGTTATGCGATGACATCAAGAAAGTGAGAAGTTTCTACAAAAGGTGGAAAAACAAAAGTGACCAAAATGGATGATTGAAGAAACTCTGAAAATTGCCCAGAAATGCAGAGAAGCTAAAGCCAGAGGAAGAGAGACAATCACAGAACTCAACAGAGATTTCCAATGTGCAGCAAGACGAGACAAGGAGAAGTACTACAATGACACATGCAAGGAAATTAACTCTGAAATTTTTAGAGGAAGAATAAGATCGGCTTTCCTAAAGCTACGTAAGTTAAAAAGAAAATTCCAGCCTCAAACTGGAATGCTACAAGATGCTTTAAGGATTCCAGGTTGAATGATACTGAGAAGATCAAGAAAAGGTTGAAAGAATACGCAGAGTCATTATACCATAAAGATCAATTGGACCAACAGCCATTTCAAACTGTACCTTATGATCAGGAACCATTAGTGATGAAAGAAGAAGCTGAAGCAGCATTGAAAGCATTATCAAAGAACAAAGTACCAGGCACTGATGGAATTCCCATTGAAATTACTGAAATCAGATGGGAATTTTGCCATACTTACAAGACTCTGCCAGGAAATTTGGAAGACAACATCATGGCGAACTGACTGAAAAAAATCTGTGTTTATACCAATACTGAAGAAAGGTGATCCGACTGACTATGGAAATTATCGCATAATTGCTCTGATTCCACATGCCAGCAAGATTCTACTCAAGATCATTCAACAGAGACAACAGCCATACCTGGAACAAGAACTGCCTGAAGTGTAAGCAGGATTTAGGAAATGCTGAGGAACGTGATACATCATCGTGGATGTGAGATGCATCTTTGAAAGACAAAAGAATACCATAAAGATATCTATATGTGTTTTTTATTGACTACATTAAGGCTTTTGACTGTGTAAACTATGAGAAACTCTGGGTCACATTAAGAAGCATGGGTATACCAGAACATATGATAGTTCTCTTGTACATTGATCAAGAAGCAACAGTTTGAATTGAACAAGAAGAAAACAAATGGTTTAAAATCAGCAAAGAAGTATGACAAGGCTGCATACTTTCCCCCTACCTGTTTAATTTTATATAAAGACTTTCCTGAGAATTTGGAGAAGCTCTGGAGACATCAGGAAACACCTGAACCTTTGCACCACAGAATAAAGCATCCTTATTCTTAAAGTAACTTTTAATACAGAAGACCTATCCTGCTCAGAAACAAATGAAACAATCAATGTTGCATGGGAGGAAATATTGTCAGATGAATCCTCCAAAAACTGAGTTAAATTTGAGACAGAAACTGATTGTAAAATATCCAATTCTCACTATAGATGATTTTAATGATAATTTAAAAATTAGTAATAGTAGATCTGAAATTTCATTTTTGAGTTCTAGTCCAAGTAATTTGCTACACTTTATTTGAGTCAAACAGGATAACAGTTTTGCAGGAAATAAAATACACTATAGAATGCAGAACAAATCATCAGAGAACAAGACTATATGAGGACATCACAGGTGTGAAGATTGGTGGGAGACTCATCAACAACCTTCGCTTTGCTGATGATACCACATTACTGGCTGAATTGAAGACGATCTGAAACATTTGCTTCTCAAGATTAAGGAACATGGGCCTACACCTTAATGTAAAGAAGACAAAGATCCTGACAACTGGCAAAATCAATAAGTTCATCATTAATGGAGAAGAAATAGTGGACAACTTTTACCAGCTTGGATCAATAATCAATAAAGAAACAACAAGCAGACAAGAAATCTGAGGATGCATTGCTCTGGGCAGAATGGCTATGAAGGACCTAGAGAAGATTTACAAGAGCATAGATGTCTCTCTCCATACAAAGATTCAACTTGTCCAAACCATGGTATGTTCAATAACATCATATGGATGAGAAAGTTGGACAATGAAAAAGATAAACAGGAAGAAAATCATGGACTGCCCAAAGAACAAATCAGTCATTACTAGAGGAGATCAAACCTAAGCTTTCTTTAGAAGCTCAAGTGACAAGACTTTGACTTTCATACTGTGGACACATCATGCGAAGAGAGATCATTAGAGAAAGGCATAATGCTTGGCAAGCTTTAAGGTCAATGCAAAAGAGGAAGGCTAGCAATGAGATGGATTGATACAATAAACACTAGCTATAGATGTCTTTCTATCAACAATGAGCTGCCTGACTGAAGACTGAATACAGTTACGGACAACTATCGAGAGGGTCGCTATGAGTCGACACCGACTTGATGGCACTTTAGAGCAACAACAAGAGAGGACAAGGCCATAGTGGAGGGAATGAATTAATTTTTTTTTCAGTCTTTACTGAAACTTACCCATGCCAGATATGATATTTAAAACTGATATATCAGAGGAATTGAAACAAGTCTCAATAAATGGGGAAGATGTAATACAGTTTTTTGATAAACTAAAGAGTAGTAAGTTACCCAGACTGGGTGGCATACATTCCAGGATGGTGAAAGAACTGAAATATGAGGCTGCAGACCTACTTTTAGTAATCTGTGAACTATCATTAGAATGCCAGTTTTTAAAAAGGGTTCCAGGGTTATCCTCAGTGGTCCTGATATCAGTACTGGGCAAAATGGTAGAAACCAGGGCCGGATTTACCTATACGCCATGTACGCCATGGCGTAGGGCCCACAGCTGGCAAGGGCCCACAAAATTGGAAAAAATTAGCTTTTTTTTTAAAAAAATTAAAAAAAAAACTGCTGGTTGCCGCCGCGGGGCCCCCTCTGCTGCCGCAGCAGCATGGACTGACCCGCGGGGGCCCCCTCTGCAAGCTCGGTCCATCGGTCCCTCCCTCCCTCCGTGCAGGCTGTGAGAGGTGCGAAGGGAGAGTGTCTCCCCTGCGGGCTTAACAGAGACGTGAGGGAGACACTCTCCCTTCGCGCCTCTCACAGCCTGCACGGAGGGACCGACGGATTCAGCTTGCAGAGGGGGCCCCCGTGGGTCAGTCCATGCTGCCGCGGCAGCAGAGAGGGCCCCGCGGTGGCAGCCAGCAGTATTTTTTTAATTAAATTTTACTTTAGGCCGATGGGGGGGGGAGGACTGGTAATGGGCTATTGGGGGGGCTGGGGCTGGGGCTGGGACTGGAAATGGGCTGGGGGGGTTAAGGCTGGAGGTGGGCTGATGGGGTTAGGACTGGTAATGGGCTGTGGGCTGTTGGGGGGGGTTAGAACTGGTAATGGGCTTTGGGGGGGTTAAGACTGGTAATGGGCTGTGGGCTGATGTGGGCTGTCTGGTAATGGGCTATTGGGGGGCTATGAATGCAAATGGGCTGGGGGGGTAAACACTATATGTGGGCTTATGGGGTTACGACTGGTAATGGGCTGTGGGCTGTTGGGGGGGGTTAGAACTGGTAATGGGCTTTGGGGGGGTTAAGACTGTTAATGGGCTGTGGGCTGATGGGGGCTGTCTGGTAATGGGCTATAGGGGGGCTAGGACTGGAAAGGGGCTGGGGGGGTTAACACTGGAGGTGGGCTGATGGGGTTAGGACTGGTAATGTGCTGTTGGGGGGGTTTAGAACTGGTAATGGGCTTTGGGGGGGTTAAGACTGGTAATGGGCTGTGGGCTGATGGGGCTGTCTGGTAATGGGCTATGGGGGGGCTAGGACTGGAAATGGGCTGGGGGGTTAAGACTGGAGGTGGGATGATGGGGTTAGGACTGGTAATGGGCTGTGGGCTGATGGGGGGGGTTAGGACTGGCAATGGGCTATGGGGCTGACTGGAAATGGGTTGATGGGGTTAGGACTGGAAGTGGGCTGATGGGGGTTAGGACTGGTAATGGGTTATAGGGGGGGCTTAAACTGAAAATGGGGTGATGGGGGGTTAGGACTGTAAGTGGGTTGATGGGGGGCTAGGACTGGTATTGGGTTGGGGGGTTGCTAGGACTGGAAATGGGCTGATGGGTGGCTAGGACTGGAAATGGGCTGATGCAGGGACTAGAAGGGAATGGATGCTGGGTGAGGCTGGAACTAGAAGGGAGCTGATGTTGGGGGAGGATTAGAATGGGATGGGGCTGGAAGAGTAAAATGGAGAAGGGAAAAATATTTTGTGTGGGAGGGATAAAAAATCTACAATTGGCCGGGTATTGGGAGAGTAAGTGGGGATTGAGGATGGAGGGGTAAAATTTGAGTGGATGAAATAGGAATGAGGAAAGAGCAAAAGGAGAAAGATTAGTATGTTAAAGCAGATGTAGAGAGAGAATGGAAAAAACTAGAAGAGAGAAGAAAGGACAAATGGACAGCAGACGATGGAGAGTTAGCAGAAGACACGAAGAAACCAGAAGAAAGTGGCTGGAGCAATTGCAGCTGAAAAAAATGCACAAAAGGTAGAAAAATATCTCTTTATTTTGAATTTATTAATTGGAATATGTCAGCTCTGGTAAATGTGCATCATTAACGTCTGCGCTTTGTTTAGTACAAGAGCAAATTAATGTATAGTTTTATTTCTACAGTGTTGTACATTCCAAGTTTGGCTTTTGGGATTCCCAGTTTAATTATTGTCTTCCTGTTTCTAATTGTGATTACTTGTTTGGTGATGGTCTATGTTCTGCATGTGTAACTGAGCTGAGGTGTTCTGTTTATATAATTCCTATTTGACATTGCCACTTGTTCTCTTTCCCCAGTAGGTCATGTATTGTTGTTCTCTGAAATGTATTGGTTTAATATTTGCAGTGTTTGCCTTTTGATTGGTAGAGTATGGTGCTTGTGAGTCCTGGTAGTGCTGTTAGGATACGGCGGGTTTGCTATGGGTTCTAAATGGGCAGTGTTTGTAGTAGTTCCTAATGTGTCTGGCAGTTGGCACTGGATTATAGTAATGTAGAAATCTTTTAGTCTTTCTTTATCCATACACTCATTAAGAGGCACGTTTACTAAAAGTTAGTATATGGTAACATTATGCAAATATTTATGCAAATGAGGCCCTTATGCAAATGAGGCCCCGCACCCCCCTTGGGCCGCCCCTGCTGGGGGCCCACAATTTTTGTTGGCGTAGGGCCTCACTCAAGGTAAATCCGGCCCTGGTAGAAACCATTATAAAGAACAAAATTACTGAACATATAGTTATGGTTTAATGGAAGAAAGCTAACATGGATTTAGCTATTCATTCCCTCCACTATGGCCTCATTTGCACATTTAGCCGCTACCAGCACAACCTTTGTAAAATGCCCCTCAAAGAATGTTGTACTAGCAATTGGGAAGTGATTTGAATAAATGAAAGAATGGCTCATGTGCATTGCACATTTTGGTAGGAGGTAGAAACAGAAAGCTTGCAGAGTGGTTCACACAAAGAAACTAACAGGTCAATATGTAAAGTGTTTTGTTTTGTTTTTTAAGAGCTGGCTATGGCATTTAAATAAAATATGTGGGGTTGATATTCAGTGACGTCAGTCAGAGTTTTTAAAGTGTCTGGTTGCGCCTGCTGCTGCTAAAACTAAAACCAGATATTCAGCACCAGTTTCACTGTCCACACTTTTGCTATCTGATTAGCAGCAATATTCAGCCACTAGCCAGATAGCAAAAAACACATAAAATTAGGGCAGCCATTGATCTGGCTTGACTTTATACAGTTTACCTATCTGGAAAGTGGTTGAATATCACTACTAACTGAATAGACACTGGGAACAGCCCACCTCCGCCCACAGGCTGCACATTCATGAGGTGACCTGTGGTGACATTCAGTGGCACTAATCAGTGAGTGATGCTGACTATTGGCCAGAGCAGGGCTTAGCTGGTTAGCGAGTTGTGCTAATCGGCTAAACCCTTTTGATGCATTAGGCCAGTGGTTCTCAACCCAGTCCTCTGGGACCCCAAGGCCAGTCAGGTTTTCAGGATATCCGCAATGAATATGCATAAGATAGATCTGCATGCACTGCTTCCATTGTATGTAGATCTATCTCATGCATATTCATTGTGGACTGGATAGAGAACCACTGCTTTAGGCAAACCTTCAGTTGTACATTCCCCTGCCACTCACCCTCCACAGCATCCATTCCCCTGCCTCTTCTCCCATACCTCCTTCTGCCTTAACCCAGCATCCATCCCTCTGCCCCTCCATCATCACCTTCCCCTCCACATGTCCTTGCTTCTCCCCCATCCCCAAAGTATCTCTTCTCAGTTCCCCCTGTAACAGCCCCCTTTTCTCATTTTCAGCATCAGCCCCCTACCCCCTTTTCCCACCCTTCTCCTTGTTAGTCCCTTGTCCATTGTCCCCTTCTCCCAGGCCCAGAAATAAACTCTTCTTCTACCCCTATCCTTTATCATCTGCCCTTTCTCTCATCCCCAGCCTCCATGTTAGCGCCAAACCTCCCTCTCCAAGTCCTAGCATCAACCCCCTTCTGCCACCCCTGCTATCTTCTAGCGTAACCCTATTTCTGAGATCCCCAACCTCATGTCAGCCCCCTTCTCCAGTACCCCAGATCAGACCTCTTCTCCCACACTACTGTTTGTCAGAGTCAAACTTCTTGTCTCTCCCCCCCTTTCCCCAATTCAACATCTCCCTTCCATCGCCCTATTCCCTTCTCCCCCATGTCCAGCATTTCCTCTATCTCATTCCTGTCTCCCCAAACATGTTCCGGCATCTGTCCTCTCCTTCGCCTTCCCACATGGTCTAACATCTCCCCCCTCCATCCCCATCCAGCAACGCTCCTTCTCATCCCCCCAAACATCTGACGTTGCTGATGTAGCCCCTTCCTGTTGCCATGACAGTGTCAGCAGTAAAGAGAAAGTTAATGCACTGTGGAGCCTCATCGCTCAAGTCTCTGCAAGTCTCTTCCTGGTCGTGTCCCCTCTAGCATTATGTTGCCGTGGGGGCAGGACCCAGCAGAGTCTTGCAGAGGCATGAGTACTGAGGCTCCTCAGTGCATTCACTTTCCTTTCACTGTTGAGACTCCCTGCAACAGGAAGGAGCCACTACAGCAACCTCAAATGTTTGAGGGGAGGGAGGACTATGAGGGTAGGAGGCAAACAAAATGAAGAGCTGCTGGATGGGGAAAGAAGGGAGAGGAGGGAAGAAGGCACTTCAATCTATGTGCCTATATCTTACAGTATTTGTGGGAAGGGGTAATACTCCCCCCTCAGCCCCACAAACTATGCCCATGATCTGTTGCTCCTAAAACTGTGCCACCCTAGCAGCTGCTTCGTCTGCTTGGTGCCAGGGCCAACCCTGGAAAGCAGGCACCAGGATCTGATTTTTGAAATCCTATGCATACCTTACCCGCCCTGCACAAATAACAGGTACAAAGTGTGCAGATATTCTACCCATGGACTCTGTTACTCTGATTTTTGATTAAAAGTTCCATGGGGAGTTTCCCTTCGAAAATTAGCAAACCGTCCCACCTTAGGACAATTACATCACAATGAGTAATGGATAGGAGGGCTGAGCCAGGACCTCTGAGTTTTACAGCTCTGTTCTCCAGCACTGCCTTAACCTGACATCTCTAAGTTGGAGGAAAACAAAAATCAACATACAATCTTTATTGGCAAAGTGAATACTCGCTAGTAGAAACACAATGCTAGAAGGTTCTCTGACAGAAAACAAACAAGAAACGAAAACTATATCAAGTGCTGTCATAACACACATAAGCATTCTCAATCATCCCTTTTGCCGTCAAAGTTAATTGTTTTAGCCAATGCACTTAAGTGATATTTTCTGTGCTTTCACTCCATGTGGATCGTGACCGTGAAGTGAGAGCAATTAAAAAGATAAACCAATCTTTTATATATATAAATACATGTGCACTTATCTTTTGTATGCACTTGTGATAAGTTTTCCTTGTGCCAGCACCTTCAGGTAAATGAGATGCGTATCTCAAGGGTTATCCTGGTTAAATAAACTGAATTCAATAAAACTCATCCTATTCATGCAAGCCGCTGCTTCAGGAACATGCGGTGGCTGCTACTGTTACCTAACCTCGCAGATACATTAAGTACTCAGCGGAGCTTGAGTTACCGGCCTCTCTGAGATAAGAATGAGACGTGCCTGGAGTCTGTTCAGCTTTATCGTATAACACAGAGTGGCTTTTTTTTTCAACTTATTATTGAATTGGCTCCACTGGTCTTTCTTCAGTGATATGGATTTTATTAATGCTAACTCCAAAAAATAGTTAAAGGTGAAAAGATGAGTTGGCAGGCTTGATGTTTTTCTGCAAGATCTCAATGGTATTCCCTGTAGTAATTAATTACAACACAACGGAGGAATTATAAAACAGGGATCAAGAATGTCTATCTGGCTGTCTGTCCTACCATCAGTACATCTGTCTGGGGACAAAGTAACTCATGAGGCTCTTCTGTCACCCTCTCTGAAGAACACCCTCCCCCCCACAGTTCTGCCTGACAAAATCCCTGATAGTCTAGAATTTCTGTGGCAGAAGCAATCTGCAATGGCTCCTGCTTCCTCTGGCACTGAGTTCAAAATGACACCACTTGAGCCCTAGCGGTAGTTTTGTGCTAGCCTTTATATGGCAGCCGGACTCCTAACAGTAGTACCATCAGACTGCCACTAGGGTTCAAGCAGTAGGGAAAGGAATGACTGGGGTTCTCTCCTGCCCCGGAAGCTCTAAACCCACAGGGGCCTACAGGGAGAGGAGAGGGGTGAGGGATGAGGGTTCTAGGATTGGGTCTGCTTGCCAGACTTCTGGGAAGAGGGACCCTTGAGATCTGAAGTGTGCACTGGCCCCTTTAAGATGGCAGTCGTGAGCATTGGACTGTGTGTTAGCTCCTGGAAAATGCAGCTTGTGAAGTTGATCCCAAGCTGTTTATTCCTTTACCACACAAGTTACTAACCTGTGGTACTTAGTGCAGGTTAGTGATGCCCACAAGATTTTACTGCAGCTTAGTAATTTCACCTTATTGGACAGGGGTATTCAGTGATGGAAACCATCCTTTGAAATCTAACTTGTCATGGTGGTGGTTCAGGATGCACAAGAAGTACAATTTTCACTTTCTGAACATTCCACAATGCTTGCAAATTTGTTCAGCAGACTTGTCAGGCAAAATTTCTATATGAAATGAGAAAGGTGTAGTAATCAATTCCACAGCATTTTACTGCACATTGTTTAATATTTTTTTAAAGAGGGAAGAGTTGCAAATCCAGTGAAATGTGTATTACATTGTTTTTGTGAAAAAAGAAAACAATTTTCAGGAAAAATTGTTTTCATTTATATATGTGAATTTTCTTATGTGCTCATACCTCAGACTCCTCTTCAATATCTCCAAAAGATGGAATGCGACCATGAAAGAAATGTATATATATACTGTTCACATCCATATACCTTAATTACCAAAAAATTGTCCAAAAGGAGTTCAAAGGTGTAGCAGCAGATTTCCTGTTTCATGTGCTCTAATACTTTCATCATTGCTTCCACATATTTAATTTTTCTTTTCTTCTTAATGCATCACAAAAACGGTCTCACTCAGACCTCATTTATATCACACAAAATTGCATTCCCAAAGGTCACAAAAATGTGTCTGTGAAAATAGTCAGTAGTTGTTTATATTTCCATCCATTCTTTATTATAAATCCACTTCTCACAGCAAAGTATAAAACATCCTTTCCAACATCCCGACCTTGGTCAAAGTTTCACCATCAAGGTTTCTTCAGGGATTCCTCGTAGCTGGGACTGTGAAGCTCACAGTTGTCGGCGTTGTGCTCCATGCCGGCAGGGCAAAGGAATTCTGGCGTGCATCAAGCAGCGCTCTCCCTGACTGTTTTTACAGAGACATTCTTGTGACCTTTTGGAATGCAGTTTTACGTGATATAAATGAGGTCTGAGCGAGTCTGTTTTGTGGTGTACAAAAAGAAAAAGAAAAATTAAGTGGGAGTGATGTGAGTATTAGTGCACATAAAGGAGGCAATCTTGTGCTATACTTCTGAGCTCCTTTTGGACAATTTTTGGTAATTTAGGTATACTGATGTATTCATATTCTTTCATGATTACATTCCATCTTTTGGAGGTATTTAGGAGTAGGAGGTGTGAACTTAAATAAATAAATTCACACACACACACACACATATATATAAACAATTTTTCCATGAGATCAGTTTTTGCAGAAGTGTGGATTTGGGAACATGCTACGTTGTTTTTGAACATTTTTTAAATAATTCTCCAGCAACAATTTTGCAGCTGACAGTTTCTGCAAATGTTTTCACAAGTGCAAGAAGTATCATTCTGACTGATTTTGCTCTATTTCCTTATCTCTGCTCATGTCATTTGCTGCCGTTAGAATAGAGAAAACCAGATTCTTTGCAATCTATCCTACTTTTTATTAGAGCAACATGATGATTATCCATAGATGAACTTTCAGGACTACAGAGGTCCCATATAATCCCCTTAGGCCTGATGAAATAAGAAGGTGTTAAAAATCCCCCCCCTCCCCAAAAAAAAATCAACTCAGATTTTTTAAATGTGGGAGCTGAAAATTGTGCTTACTGCAGAATTTAATAAGCTAATAACATGCAAATGAACCCCATGCTAATCCTGAAAACATTAGACACAAATTTGAAGTTCAGGAAACTTGACCTTTACACCAAAATCCATAGTAAACGCTGCATTAAATTCTGAGCTAATGCTGGCTGGAGAGATTTTTGTCATGAAACAGAAGAAAGTGCTAGAACAGGATTTTTCCCCTTTCACATTCAAACGTTTTGGACATGCCCTCCTCACAGAAAAACCTTTTTGACAGGTATTGCTTTGTCTGTCTAGATGAAAATAAAGGGCATAGTTACTAAGCTGTGGTAGCTGTTAACACAGGAAAAGCATGCCATAGTAACAGCTAACACAGGCCAAATGCAGATAGTGCATGGATTTTTTGCGCTATCTGCAGAAAACATGAGTATGTGGGGTATGGGCAGAGAATGGGCATGCCTGCAAAGTCCGGTTACCATGATAGTCAACAGCTTGCAGTGACTGCATACTTTGCACCATGTTCATCTCTTTTTTGCTGCGTTATTTGCCGAGGAAGGCTGTGCATGCCCTCAACAGATAATGTGCAGCTTGAGAAGACTCTACACCCATTTTCGGACATCCAGAGCACAAATAGGGCTTCCAAAATGATCCCCTTAAAATGTAAGGTTTATTTAATTTGATAAACCACTTTTCTTAAGAATAACACAGCAATTTTACAGAATAGAACCACATTAAATAAATCATTAATCAAATAATATAAAACAATGTATGGGTAGCATATAACAAAAATATTTAAAAATATATTGTAAAAAAAATACAAAAAAATTAGAAATGAAAAGTCAGAAACCATTCCACGAGATATACACTAACCATAAATAGCAATTATTGCAAAATAATAAAAGGAAGGGATACTGACCTTTGTCAAAATGCAGCAGAGCATGTTATAGATGAAAAGGGATGGGATCATGGTTATTCTGATTAATGGATATTTACAATAAATAAAGGTTTCATCATCCTCTTACATTAAAAAATGAACATTAAACCGAAATATGACTGTCTTTTCAATGAACAGAGTTTTCCAGATAATAAAGTGAATACTGAAATACATGATTTTTTTTTTCATGTACTCAGAGCTTTTGGACAAAGGAATGTTGCTTATAATATACCATGCTTTATTTCATGGGGATAACATTGGACATGAAATAAAGTTCATAACATAATACTGGTCATGATAATCCATGGTAGGAGGGTGGCACAAATGTGCCAGTGTAGCTGACAGCTGGTAATGTGATGTAAAGCTATGAAAGGAAGGGTTTTATACATGCTGCATTTCTGTTTATTTTGTGGGCAAGATGATGCAGTGAAGGTGTTTGTATTGCTGCTGGAAGCTTTGCACACTGCACAGGCAGTGCAGAGAAAAAAGGAAAGTGCGGAAAGAGGAAGAGGAGAGGAGAGGGCTCTCAAGCCTTGAGTCCTCAGGAAGCTATGAAGGCAGCATATCTTTCATGCCAGAACTAATCTATGGTAACTCCTTGAGAAGGAGGTAGAATGCAGTTACCACTAGAGTTCTGGGGCTATTTTGACACACCATGAGGGCTTTAAACATGATCATGATCCTTTGTTGTTGTTCAGTGCCGTCAAGTTGGTGTCGGCTCCTGGCGACCCTCTGGATAGTTGACCTAAACTTTGTTCGGTCCTCAGCCAAGCAACTCATTGTTGATAGAGTGGTATCTATAGCTGCTGTTATTGTAACAATCCATCTCATTGCCAGCCTTCCTCTTTTACGGTGACCTTCTACCTTGCCAAGCATGATGTCTTTCTCCAATGAGCTCTCTCTTCGCATGATGTGTCCAAAGTATGAAAGTCAAAGTCTTGTCATCTGAGCTTCTAAGGAAAGCTTAGGTTTGATCTCCTCTAGTACTGACTAGTTTGTTCTTCGGGCAGTCCATGGTATACACAGTATTCGTCACCAGCACTGTAATTCAAAGGCATCAATTTTTTTTTCTATCTATCTTTTTCAATGTCCAACTTTCGCATCCATATGACGTTATTGAAAATACCATGTCCTGGACAAGTTGAATCTTTGTATGGAGAGAAACATCTCTGCTCTTGAGAATCTTGTCTAGGTCCTTCATAGCCATTCTACCAAGAGTAATGCATCGTCGGATTTCTTGACTGCTAGTCCTTTCTTTATTGATTGTTGGTCATGCCTAAAAGAACAAATAGTGCAAGCGGGGCACATACTTATACAGCAGGCTGCAGAGGGGCAGAATTTAGATGGAGCATGAATGGAATCATGATTCATAAAATATGCACTAACATTTATGCTTTCATTTGAGCAGTAGTACTGTCTTGAATGCAGATGCTATTGGTGCTGGATTTGCACTCATATGTTATAAAATCACATAGGTGCCATAACTATAACCATAACCACTAGGGGTTTTTTTTCCCTACATGCACAAGACATTTAAGCCACCTCAGACCAGACATGGAGATATTGGCGCTTCAGCTGGTTATGTAATCCTCTACACATTTCTCTGCATCAGGCGCAGATAATATTAGCATGCAGTTAAATACGCTCAGCTAATTTGCAAATAATTTAAATACACTTGGAATTACTGTGGCTGTTTATGTGCGCATGAGTCTCTTTTCTGCATTTGGTGTGTCAGAACTTGTTACATTATCTGCACGCAAAGGGTGTGTTAGTCTTTTTGCATCGGCCCATTAGATTGTAAACCCTGCAAAGGATAAGAAAATACCGCCTATACCTGAGTGTAACTCACCTTGAGCTACAACTGAAAAGCCGTGAGCTAACAAGAAACACATAAGTAGTTTATGATCAAAATCTCTGGGCTTTAAATATATACCTTTTGGCAGCATAAGCACTACTACTACTACAACTAATCATTTGTATAGTGCTACAAGACATACTCAGAGCTGTACAGACACATGTAAAAGACAGATAACACAACAGCTGAGGACAAAGATACATCTAGGGGAATGGTAAGGAAATGCATAGGAGTCTAAGTGGATCAGGATCCAAAAGTGGCCTCAAAGAGTTGAGTTTTCAGTCTGGATTTGAAAAGGGCCAGAGATGAAGCCTGATGCACAGACTCAGGTAGTTTTGTTCCAGGCATAAGGAGCAGCAAGGTAAAAGGATCAAAGTCTGGAGTTGGCAATAGAAGAGAAGGGCACAGATAGAAGTGATCTGCCAGAAGAGTGGCGTTCTCGAGTAGGGGTGTAGGGAGAGATAAGAGAGGAAAGGTAGTGAGGAGCAGCAGAATGAATGCACTTACAGAGCAGGATAAGTTTGAACTGGATACAGAAATGGACAGGGAGACAATGAAGCGACTTGAGAAGAGGGGTTATAGGAGCATATTGAGGCTGGCAGAAGATTAGCCGTGCAGCTGACTTTTGAACAGATTGAAGGGGAGAGATGATTCAGAGGGAGACCAGCAAGGAGGAGATTGCAATAGTCTAGACAAGAGCTAACTAAGTATCTTAGTAGCATGTTCAGAAAGGAAAGGGTGAATTTTGCTGATGTTATAGAGAAAGAAACAACAGGTTTTAGCTATCAGTTGAATGTATGTGAAGAAGGAAAGAGGAGGAGCCAAAGATGACCCCAAAGTTGTGAGCCGAGGAAACGAGAGTAGTAGAGCATTATCCACAGATATTGAGAAAGGAAGAAGGGGGGGGGGGGGTTAGGGGGAAAATAAGAATCTCAGTTTAGGCCATGTTCAATTTCAAATGGTGGTGAATTCAGGCAGCAATGTCAGATAGGCAGGCAGAGATCCAGGCCTGGATTGCCAGAGAGATTTCAGGTGTAGAGAGGTAGATCTGAGATTCATCAGCATAAAGATGGTACTGAAAACTATGGGAAGAGATGAGACTGGGTATAGAGAGAGACAGATCCTTGGGGTATGCCAACTTAGAGCAGGATAGCAGTAGAGGAGGATCTACCAGCACAAACACTGAAAGAGTGATAGGAGATAAGAAGAGAACCAGGATAGCACAGAACCTTTAAAACCAAGCGAGGAGAAGTTGGTGGTCAACAATGTCAAAAGCAGCAGAAAGGTTTGCATAAAGGTTATTCGATTTTGCCAGGAACAGGTCACTAGAGACTTTGGCAAGAACTGCTTCAGTAGCATGTAAAGGACAAATGCCAGATCGCAGTGGATCCAGAAAGGCTTGAGAGGAGAGAAGGGCAAGATAACAGCGGTGAACCACACGTTCAAGTAGTTTAGAAATGAGGGAGAGGAGGGAGATGGGTCAATAATTAGGACAGGTAGGGTCTAGTGAGGGTTTTTTGAGGAGAGGTATGTCCACAGCATGCTTGAAGACTGCAGGAACAGTTGCAGTAGACAGCGATAGGTTGAGAATATGAGAGATGGAAGAGATGATAGTGGAGAAGATGGAGCTCAGGAGACGGGTGGGAATAGGATCAGAGGAGCAGGTAGTGAGTTTGGAGAAAGAAAGAAGACGTGTGATTTCCTTCTCAGCGATTTTAGAAAAGGAAGAATGGGTGGCAGAAGTTGAGGGAAAGAGTTGGGAGTGAAGAAGGGGAAGAGGGGATGGAACTGACCTAGTGAGGAATTGGAATGTAATCTTGTGGATTTGTCATGGAAATAGCAAGTCAAAGTTTGGGCAGTAAGGGAAGGAGGAGTCGGGGGTGGAGGCACCTTGAGGAGAGAATTGAGAGTTCTAAAGAGACGGCAAAGGTCAGAGGCAAGAGAGTTAGTCATATGGACATAACAGTCTTGTTTGGCAAGTGCTATGGCTGACTAGAAAAAGGCAAGCATGAATTTGAAGTGCAGAAAGTCTGCAAGGGTGCAGGATTTGAGCCAAATGCGCTCAGCTGAGCTGGCACAGGAACATAGATAGCAGGTAGTCGAAGACAGCCAGGACTGAGGTACAGTACACCTCACAGGATGTGGCACGGGTGGAGCAAGAGCATCCAGAGCAGAGGAGAGTACAGTGTTATAGGAAGATACTGCCTCATCAACAGATTCAGATGACATAGTGGAGGAAAGAGGTGATGAGACAGTAGTGGAGAGCATCGATGGTTCGACAGCATACAGATTTCTAAAGAGGTTGGAGGAGACTGAGGTGGGCAGTGATGAAGAGTGAAGTTTAACAGGTGAAGAAGTGGGGTACATAAGTTTGAGGGTAAGCAATTAGAGAAGAAGACAAGGTTGAAGCAGTGGCAGTGCTGGTGAATGGGGGCAGTACAGCAAAGTTGGAGGTCGAATGAGGAGGTAAGGGAAAGGAACTTTAAAGCATAAGGATCAGAGGGGTTATCAACATGAATGTTAAAATCCCCAAGAATAGGGAAGGGGAAGATGAATCCAGAAAGAAGAAAAGCCACAAGTCAAAGTCAGTGAGAAAGGTAGAGGTGGACTTGTCAGGGAGTCGATAGATAACAGCTATCTGGAAAGGTAGTGGAGTAAAAAACTGGATGGAGTGGACTTCAAAGAGAGAAAACAGTGAGACTGAGGCAGAAGGAGGGGTTGAAATTGGCAGGAATGAGAGAGTAAAAAACCCAAAACTACAACCACTTCCAGTGGAACGAGGTATGTGGGAGAACTGGCAGCTACCACGACAGAGGGCAGCGACTGAAGCTGAGTCTTCTGGGAGGAGCCAGGTCTCAGTTAGAACAAGAAGATGGAGAACATTAGAGATAAAGAGGTCATGAATAAAGGCAAGCTTATTTGAGATGGAGTGTGCGTTCCACAAGGTGCAAGAGAAAGGGAAAGAGGAGGGGGAAAGGACAAGGATGTGAACAAGATTTGAGCAGTTGAGAGAGGATCTGTCCTGGGAGTGTGACAAAAATCTAGGGGAGCCAGGGTTGGGATTGATATCTCCAGATGACAGAAGGAGAAGGGGCAGAAGAGTGCGGAGTATAGAGAGGAGATGGCATGGAGGTAACAAGGGTGGGGTTCTTTCAGAGAGAGAGGAGATGTGCTGAATGAGAAGGAGAAAATGGTGAAGCTTAAGAGCTGATGATAGGGTAGATGACAAGATGGTGAGAGAAGTGAGGAAGATAAAGAGGCTATGATAAGGAGGGGGCTTGAAGTAGTTGATGAGGGGAGAAGATTATGCATTTCAACAATAGAAGAGAAAATGGTGTTGAGCCATAAGAAAGAGATGGGGAGAAGAGCAGAAGTCAGAAGAAATATATGAAGGATAGGCAGGAGAAAGATCTCAGGGGATTGGTGTGTACCTGTGAGAAATAATGGTAATGAGCACAGGACAGCTATAAGAGACCGTTAGCCAGGGAGTGGGTGGGCTGTCGGGTGGGAGGGAGGGAAAATAAGGAAGAGGAGAAGCAAGAGACAGACAGCTGAGAATAGGAGGGAGCTGAACAATATTATAAAAAAATACAGATAAGGTAAAAAGCATTAACAATATAGACAGATAGGACTCACAAGCAAGCAGTTAAATGTCTGACCCAAGCCAGGAGATAGGAGCAAAGACTTGTAATGTAGTTGCACTTTTCAGAGCAGGTTGGCATAAGTCTCTCGATGATCAAAATTTAAACAGCTCAGTTAGTGTGTGTGTGTTTTAACTCTGACCTAGCATTTAAATAATTTACTGATATTTAGTACTGTTATCCAGACTGAAGATGATGCTGTCTGCAGTGTGGCAAACCACTGGTGTTATCCAGAAAGCAGTGATATTCAGCCCACTATCTGGATAATTTAGGACAGCTCTAAATTTTTCTGGATCACTGAATATCATCGCTTTCTGGATAACTTGCCACACCACCTTCACAGTCTGTATGGATATTCAGTGGCACTATCCAGATAGTGCTATCCAGATAGTTCTGCTAGATACCCACGGATAGCCATGGCTAAGGCATTTATCCAGGTAACAGCTGCCATTATCTGGATAAATTCCTTTGAATATGTGTTTGGTGGAAAGCAGAGCCAGAGTGGCATTGCCAGTTATATTGACAGCGGCAACATTCAGTTACTCTCTGTATAACTTCAGTATTCAAATTTGCCTGTCAATGAGCCGGTATAACTTTAAATGTTTAACTTACAGTATTGAAATGTATGAACCCCTTGGATGGTCTGAATTTTAGCACAAATTCTATTAAAAACATGATTCTAATATAAAACCATTGAATAAATAATTCTGGTAAAAAGAATATTTTTGATTATAGCTTCAACAAAAGATTCAGCAAGAAGTGTCCCTGTGTGATAAAGTACATGATATTCATTCATTAACTGATGCAACTTCCTTGAGTGGCAATAATGTCAACTAAACATTTCCTGTACCTGTTGATCAGTTTCCCGACCTTGAAGAATGTTGGCCAACTCAATGACTTTGAGGGTTTCCTTGAATGAATAGCTCACTTCAGGTCTTGCCACAACAGTTTAGTAGGGTTTAAATTGAGAATTTGGGCCCCTTTTGACAAGCCTGCTAAAGATTTTGCAGATAATGCGCTGCAATTTTAGAACATCGGTCCAAGTGCAATCTGGGACGTCTAAGCCAGAATGTCTGAAAACAAATGCAAGCACATCCAGGTACCCGATCTGATTTTACACAACTGGATATGCCCGATAGGGAATCTGAAGGGGCATCTACTTAGACATCCCTAGAATCATGCTTCTAAACCCAGACTACTAGAACCGCATGCTGGTTAGAGTAGTGGGTTAGATAAAAGTGCAACCAGGGTTTAAATCCCATTGTTGCTTTAGATGAAAGTGTACTGGGGATGATAGAGTATTTTCCTCTCTACACATGCTGGATGGTTTTCAGCTAAAACAAGCACTTTTCAGATGCTTGTTTGCTGCTATGCATGCTTTGGAGCTGGTCTAAAATTAGACATGATGCTGGACTTCCAAGAAGTTTCTATAATCAGGTAGAGACGTCCTGGTCCCTGGGAATGCACTAAGCATGTCTCCAGGGGCCTGGGAAAGCCCCAGCCTCCTCCATGCCACATTTCAGATTCAGATGTCTCTGTGCATGTGTTTCAGACATCCAAAACACAAATAGGGCTTCTAATATTACATCCATTATTTGTAGTGTCTCAGCATTAGCTGTCAGGGGCATGACCAGTTACAGTATGTTCCCGGCAGCTAAAGCACGTGTTCCACTAAGACGGATGCATTTAGCAACTCCCATAGAGGAGTCAGGAGCACCATGTTGAAATCTGCATTGCAGTTGAGCATGCGGCAATTGCCTGGATTCCAGCAGTAATGTGTTTTCCATGCCTGCACTCCATCCATTCCCTGCCCCATCCTAGGATCACTGGTTAATGAGCATTTCAGCGTGTGGCTGTGGACCTGCTCATGCATTAGTGTACCCAATGCTCTGCTGCCGCACGTTAAAATGCCCATTAATCAGCCAATGGACTTTAGTAAAAGGCGCCCTTTGACTTTGCCATTACAAAACACAAAATGTGTTCTTCAGATATTCAATAGTAGGCTTACTTCAATGTTCGGGGTTGTTGGGATCAGTTCAGCTTTAGTTCATGGATGGATGACCTAACATTCTCTTCTAGATTTTTTGATATAAAATGGAATTTATGGTTTAGTCCATAACAGAACAAAAGAATGCACATGTGCCAAAGGTTTTTAATTGTTTTTGGTTTGGTTGGCTTTTTCTGAATATTGGGGTGTTTTCCAGTTTTTAATATTTGTTTTAATAACATCAATGTGTGCTGAAACTTTTTAACCTGCAAAAATCAATTGTATTTGTATTGTATGTGGTTAGAGCAGCAATCTGGTAACTAGAGAGACCAGAGTTTAAGTCCCACTGCCACTCCTTATGGCCTCAGGCAACGTCACTTAACCCTCCATTGCCTCAGGTACAAGCTTAGATTGTACACCTTCCAGGGATAGGAAAATACATGTGCTAAAGATGATATGAATAAATGCTAACAAATGAGCATCCTTAATAGAAAGTTATCTAGTTCCTGAGGCAGCAAAAGCAGGCCAAGTCCATGATATCTCCATCACTATGCTTGAGTGTGGAGATGAGGTCTGTATGTTGGAAGGAAGTGTTTAGTTTTTTTCCAAACAACACATTTGCTATAGTGATTGAAAAAATCAATTTTTGACTCACTAGTCCAGAGATCATTATTACAGAGGTCTTAAGGGTTATCCAGATGCTCTTTTGGCAAATCTTATATGGCAGCAATGTTCTTTTTAGAGGGCAATGATTTTCTTTGTCTTCAGTTTATTCCTGATGGTTGAGGCATGCAAGAGAGATGTAGTAGGGAAGTCCAACCACCAGTTTGGCAGCCTTTCTGCTGCCATGGAGGAAGAGGTCAAATGGAAGGAGAGCATCAACTTGATGTGGCAGGAAGCAATCCTATGGCTAGGACCTGTCCTCCAAGTGATACAATACCCTCTCGCACCAAGGACATGTCTCCAGAGCCATGTACCCATGAGGGACAGATTAAGACGGCCGTTATAGTTGACAATTGAACCATTAGGCATGTAGATAGCTGGGTGGCTGGTGGATGTGAGGATCGCCTGGCAACATGTCTGCCAGGTGCAAAGGTATCAGACTTCACATGCCACATAGATAAGGTTTTAGATAGTGCTGAGGAGGAGTCTGCTGTCTTGGTACATGTTGGTACCAATGACATAGGAAAATGTGTGAGGGAAAGTTGAAAGATTCCAAATTATCCCTGTCATCCAATAGCTAAACTGTTAATACGAACGAAAAAGAAACTTTGACATGCCTGTATGCAAATTCTAGAAGTCTAAAAAATAAGATGGGGAGAGGTAGAATATATAGCCCTGAATGAAAGGTTAGACATAATTGGCATCTCAGAGACCTGGTAGAAGGAGTATAACCAATGTGACACTGTGATACCAGGCTTACAAACTAAATTACCATGATAGAGTAGATCACATAGGTGGAGGAGTGGCGCTATATGATAGAGAGGGTGCTGAGTCATACAGGATAAAGGTTTTGCAGGAAATAAAATACTCTACAGAATGTTTATGGATAGAAATTCCATGTAAAAAGGGGAAGGGAATGGCAGTAGGGGTGTACAACCGCCTGCCTGGCCAGAATGAAGACAGATGATAAAATGCTAAAAGAAATTAGGAAAACTTGCAAAGTTTATAACACAGTAATAATGGAAGATTTCAGTTACCCCAATATTGACTGCTAGGGAGATAAAGCTTCTAGACAAAATAAATGACAGCTTCATGGAGCAGCTGGTTCAGGAACTGACTTGAGGGGAAGTTATTTTAGATCTAGTTCTTAGTGGAACACAGGATCTAGTGCAAGAGGAAACAATGTTGAGGCTGCTTGGCAATAGCTATCATAACTTGATTTAATAAATGGCAGGAGGATAACAAGGAAATCCACTGCACTAGCATTTAACTTTCGCAAAAGGAGACTATGATAAAATGGGGAATATGATTCAGAAAAAATGAAAAGGAACAACTGCAAAGGTTAAGAATCTATATTAGGTCTGGGTGTTATTTAAATATAGTGCCTTGGAAGCACAGACCAGATATATTCCACACTTTAAGAAAGTTTGGAAAGAAGGCCAAATGACAACCAGCATAGCTTAAAGGTGAGGTCAAAGAGGCTGTTGTAAATAAGAGAAAATCCTTCAGAAAATAGAAAAAGAGCCAAATGATGAAAACAGAAAACATCATAAGTACTGGCAAGTTAAGTGCAAGGCATTGATAAAAGAGAATTTGAAAAGAAGCTTGCCATGGAAGCAAAATCACATAATAAAAACTTTTTCAAGTACACTCGTAGCAAATCGCCTGTGAGTGAGACAGTTGGACCATTAGATGATAGATGTGTAAAAGGGGCACTAAGAGAGGACAAGGCCATAGTCGAGAGACAATAAATTCTTTGCTTCAGTCTTTACTGATGTAAGTTGTAAGAAACTTGCCCATGCCAGAAATGATATTCAAAGGTGAAGTATCAGAGGAATTGAAACAAATCTGGATGAATAGGGAAGATGTATTATAGCTATTTGATAAACTAAAGAGCAGAAAATCACCTGGACTGAATGGCAAACATTCCAGGGTGCTGAAAGAACAGAAATATGAGGTTGTAGACTTACTTTTAATAATCTGTGAACTATCCTTAAAATCTCCGTTAGTACTTGAGGATTGGAAAGTGGCCAATGCAATGCCAATTTTTAAAAATAGTTCCAGGAGTAATCCAGGAAACTACAGATTAATGATCCTGACTTCTGTACTGGGCAAAATGGTAGAAACAATTAAAAGAACCAAATTTACGAACACATAGATAATCATGGTTTAATGGCAGAAAGCCAACATGGATTTAGCCAAGAAAAGTCTTGTCTCACTAATCTGTTATATTTCTTCCAAGGTGTGAATAAACAGGTAGATAAAGGTAAGCCAATTAATATAGTGCATCTGGATTTTCAGAAAACCTTTGACAAGGTCCCTCATGAGGGACTCTTGTCAAAATTAAAAAGTCATGGGATAGGAAGAGCAGTGTACTATTGAGGATTATGAGCTGATTAAAAGATAGAAAAACAAAGACTAGGGCTAAATGGGCAATTTTCTCAATGAAGAAAGGTGAATAGTGGAGTACCCCAGGGATCTGTGCTGTGGCCTACTGCTTTTTAACATATTTATAAATGACCTGGAAGTGGGAATAACAAGCGAGGTGATCAAATTTGCAGGATGACACAAAATTATTCAAAGTTGTTAAAACACAAGAGGATTATGCAAAATTGTAACACGACCTTGAAAGACTGGACATCCAAATGGCAGATGAAATTAATGTTTATTCAATTTCTTGAAATACCACCCAGGCTGAAGGGCATCAGAGTGGTTTACAATCACATACTGGATACATTCCCTTGTCCCCAAAGGGCTCACAATCCTTGAGCACCTGAGGCAATGGAGGGTTCAGTGGTTTGTCCAAGGCCACAAGGAGTGCCTATAGGACTAGAAACCCAAATCCCTCTGGCCTGAGATTGCTGTCCCAAGGTAGGAATTGAACCCCTGGTCCTCTGGCCTGAGGTACCTTGACCTAACCACTAGGACACTCTTCCCAGACAAGTGCAATGTTATGCACTTAGGGAAAAACAATTCAAACTACAGTTACACGCTGCAAGGTTCCACATTAGGAATCACCACCCAGGAAAAAGATTTAGGCATCATCAGGGATAATATGTTTAAATCCTCCACCCAGTGTGCAGCCATGGCCAAGAAAGCAAATAGAATGCTAGGAATCATAAGGAAAGGGATGGAGAATAAGCCAAGAATACTGTAATGCCTCTGTAATTGTTCCATGCTGCAACCACACATTGATATTGTGTGCAATTCTGGTCGCCCTATCTTGAAAAAGATATAGAAGAATTAGAAAAGGTACAGAGAAGAGCCACCAAAATGGTAGAGGATGGAAGGATACCCCTATGATGAGAGGCTTAAAAGGTTAGGGCTCTCCAATTTGGAAAAAAGACTGCTGATGGGAGATATGATGGAGTCTGTAAATTAATTAATGGAGTAGAATGGGTGACTGTAGGTCAGGTTGTTTATGCCATCGTAAGGTAGAAAGTCTAGGTGACATGCAAATGAAGCTGCAATGCATCTCATTTAAGACTAATAAGAGAAAATATTTTTTTCACTCAACGCATAATCAAACTCTGGAATTTGTTACCGGAGGATGTGGTAATAGCTGTTAGTGTAGCTGGGTATAAAAGCGGTTTCGAAAAGTTCCTGGAGGAAAGATCCATAAACCATTATTAAAGAGGACCTGGGAAATCCACTGCTTACCCCTAAACAAATATTGTGGAACCTGTGTATCTCTTTGGGAAACTGCCAGGTACTTTTGACTTGGAATGGCCACTGCTTGAAAGCAGGATATTGGGCTTGATGGACCTTGGTCTGACCCAGTATTGGCATTTTTTTATATGCTGGGAACTCATTCTGTCCCCAGAGCTGCCTAGGCAATAAATTCTTGCAAAATCAAGTAACCCACACTGGTTACAAAAAAATCTGTGATATAGCCTCCTACAAAAGATGAAAGACAGGCTTAAGACCTGGTATTTCAGGCGTGCCTTTCCATGATTACAGACACTGGCAACAGACTGCCTAGTCTCTTCACCTGTTTGTCTCCCCATGTGTCTCAGCTGCGTGTTTTCTGTATTTGGCTGATACCGTTGTTCAACAACATTGCTCTACCATTTGTCTCTCTGTCCAGGTCCTGAATGTATTTTATATTTTATGTTTTTGTCCTGTTTGTATCCGGTCCCCCTTCCTTTTTATTGTAAACTGCATGGTGTTTTTTTTTACCCCTAGCGGGTATATAAATTCCGTAACTAAATAAATAAATCTGAAATATATAAGGAAATCCCCTTTGAAATTAATGGAGTAAGTTTATTGTGATTATTTGCAGAAAGTCCTTTATATTGTAGTGTGTATATGTACCTTGGAACATAAGGAACAGAGGGAAAAAGGGCTTCTTGTGTGTACAAAGAAGTAGATATTCAGCATATAAAGCATATAAAGCATGGGGGAAATTATTCAACACAATTTACGCAGTTAGCAGACCTGCCCTTCCATATATGGTGCTGAGAAGGAGTTTGTGAACTGCAAAGTGTAACAATGAGAATTACAACTTCTTATTTTATGATACCCTTGTTTAATAGAAACCAGCCTTTTCTTATACAAGTGGAGGCCTATCCAGATGAGGACAGCCATGTCCGCCGAAAACGTGGAAGATGCGGTGTGCACATGTAAATCGACATCCATTGGTACACGGAATACAGGCAAAAATGTATAAGCACATAAATGTCTGTCTGCATGGGGCTGCCACGTGCCCCAGCACCAGCAATGACATGTAGGTCCAATGCCACATCCACGTGAATGACCAAAAACATCCACACCTGCACTGTGGCCCAGATGCAGTGATGCCCCCCTGCAGGCAAGCACAGAGCAGAGTGTGAAAATGGTCACGCGGCTGCCAAATTTCTCTGAGGAAATTTCTGGAGGAGGAGGCAACCCTGCTCTCCATGGGGCGCAGAAGGCCAGCCTATGCAGCTGCATGCAGGGACTGGGAGTGCATCAGAACCACCCTAGCACAGTAAGTAGAGATTGCAGGAACAGGGCAGTAGGACTGGCTGAGGGTGGGAAGAATGCCTCTGCAGGGAGATGAACAGTACACACAGTAAGGCAAGTAGCCCCAAAGCTATGTGGGTGTTGAGTGGCACAATCCATAGCCACCCTGGTGCCCGGTGCTGGCAAGCCACAGGGGGGCCCTTGTCTGTGAATGTGATGCAGTGTGGAAGGGGACATGGTGGGAACGAGTGCATCTTTTGCACTGTACGAGCTAGGGTGTATGGCTGGGAAAGTGCATGGCATGAATGGCAGCTGCAGTGCCAGGGTGGCATATGCGGGCAGATGGGTATGGGGATGCCCATGACTGTATGGGTTGGAGTTTTGTGCTAGGAGGCCACAGGGACAGGTGGTTACGTGTGTAGGGGGTGTGTTTCCCTGATTAGGGGCATAGGGATGGGGGATCGCAGGGGAGGTACAGGCAGATGGATGACATGGGCAAGGCAGTGGTGGGAGTTGGACAGCACAGCAGGTGGAGGGTGCAGATTCAGTGTCATTTATTTTGATTTATTTATTTAAAGGGTATTTCTATCCCGCCTTATCCTTCAATCAAGGCAGTGTACACTGCAAACAATCAAGGGGTTGGCATTTGTGTTCAGGTATTCTTGTGCTATACAGTGGCTGTGTATGCGTATGGGTAGGTTGATTAGTATGCGCTATTTACAGAATGAGCTTTATACAGTGTTATGTACAATGAGTGAGCAGCTAAGTCGTTAGTCCGTGGCTGTATCTCCCATTATGTTTGAGCCATAGTGTTCCAGGAAGAGCAGAGTCTTTAGTTGTTTCCGAAAGTCCTTAGTGTCTTCCATGGATCACAGTTCGTCAGGGAGGTGTGTTCCACATTCCAGGTGCTGCCATTGATAGCGCTCTTCGTGTGGTGGACTTGCATGCCTTTGTGTAGTCTTTTGGCGTTTTGATATGTCATGGTTGGCGGATGGTGAGGTGTGCACAGGGGCTATGGTGGGCAGGAGCGAGTGTGGCTGGCAGGTGTGTGTGGTGAGTTTGGCACCCGCACATCCCATGCTGCAGCATATGGCTGTCACCCACAGCAGTGCACAGTTGCCCAGTCACAGGTCTCACTCGCTGGTCAATGCACGCACCTGTGTCTGGCATGGGCCCATGTCAGGTGTCTGCATCCCACCCCAGTGGTGTGCATGGGGGCCACTGGCTCCATGGGCCCAGACACGTATACCCAGAAACATATCCCTAGTGGCAGGCACTTACCTATGATGGGAGCACAGCCTAGATTACCCCTGCCCACCTCCCACCCATGCCCAAACTCCCCCCGGCACCAAGATGAGAACAGCAGAACAGGCCTACCTCAGGCAAAATGTGTCTACAGGGCATCCAGGCATACCGCAACACCCCTCTAGACCATCACACCATGTGCTGGTGGTGGTAGCACATCTGCGTCCTCCAGCTCGGACCCAGGTACATCAGGCACTGGCTGCCATCCAGCATATTGCATAATTATATCGCATGCAGCAGGCCATGAACACGCTGCACATCTTATGGGGTCATAGAGAAGCTCTCCACCATATCAATCCAGGCATCGGCACCTGCTCTTCAGCAGGTTAAAGGTTCTTTTGATGATGGACCTGGTTGCCTGATGTTGCCCATTTGTACTTCAGCTCCCCGGGAGTCTGTGGTCTGATAATTGGGGTGAGGAGCGAGTTCCGCAGTGGGTACCCTCAGTCACCTGCAGGCTTCGAGGGGAAAGGAGAACATTGTTGAGCGGTGGCCCACCTCAGGAGTGCGTTGGCCTCTGCACCACATCCAGGCTGCACGTGCACATGCAGGGCACTGTGACGAGCGCCGTCCCCCCACCAGTTGGTGCTGGGCATGCTGTGACAATGTGCAGCCACACCCGACATGCCCCGTGGGAGCAAGGTGTACAGCCCTCACCATGTAGGGATAGCAATGCAGTGGGAGTTGTAACCAGTGTCCCGGCAAGCCAGTGATTTGTGTCCCAAAGCGCACATTCATGTCACCAGTGGTGGGGAATAATTACCGCTGTGGCGCATGGCTCATTGATTCATGTGCACCTATGACTGCATAGTGATCCGCATGGCAGTATGGGTCACCGAGGCCAATTCCCGCTGTGCTGTCGCCAATTCACCGCAGAAGTCCATCTACTGGTGATTGGTGCCACTTCTCAAATGCCTCATGTATCCTAAGAAGCTGGGCCAGGCAGATGTATGCATCATGGGCATGCCTGGGGTTGCCTGCCATTGCCAAGCAACCGGTTGGAATGGTACGCCATGCCAAGGAATGCCAGTGACCAATGAGCACCTCTGGCATGGATGGGAACCTCAACACCCTCGCTGGAGTTGTGCCAACCCGGGCAGCCAGGTCTGTCTGCAAGCTCCAGGGACAAAGGTTGGCTATTGCAGAACGCCACATGCCACACAGGAGCTTATTGCTGAGGCCCAGGCTAACTGGGACCGGGCAGCCCTCGGGGATCCAGGGAAATGGGTGATCAATCAACCTGGCCCTCTGGCATTCATGTTCCGCTTGTGTCCATTAGGGCTGTGGACAAAGCCATGCAGACATGATCTCATTGCGATCATGGGGTCCAACACCACAGTGGCAGCACACATCTGTGGAAGGTGAGAGAAAAGGGTAAGTATCAGGTTGCATTGGTGATGCAGGCCTGCAATGGGAGGTGGTACGTGGGTCCCTAAACAGGTATAACTTCTGGTGGCATGTGGGGGTGGGGGTTCGCTGTGTCACAGAAGACGGCAAAGGCATTACACTGCTCATGTATTGCTATGGTGCGGCACATGGTGGTCTCCACAGGTGTGGTGTTGGGGGGAGGCAACAGCTGGGATGGCCCGTCTTAGGGTGCAGATGGGTGGGGGTAACCCGACGGGGGGGGGTTTTTGAGGGGTTGTAGAGGTTTCACAGTGCTGAAGGCGTGGGTGCGTTGCTGCCATGGGCACAGTCAACCAGATAGGGGTGGGTGTGGATTGTGGATGCATCATGCATGCATGTGGGTGGGTGCCATGGAGCAGAGCGACCGCTGCCTCGCCTCTGAGGGGTGGGGGGATAATGCCGGGATTGTGGTGCCTGATAGTACAGGGATGGCCTGATAGCCCTTGTGGTGCGTCATCACTGCTGCCATGGCTTCCGTGGTTTGGGCTACATGGTACGAGCAGGTGTGATGTCGGTGTGAGGCAACAGTGGCCTATGCCTCGCTATTGCAAATCAGCTGGGTTTGTGGCCTTTGACCCCTCCCCCTCTTACCTTCCCTGCAAACAGGCTTGCTTTGTCGCCTATACTCTCGCCCCTGGCAAGGCTCAACACACCTAGCAAACAACTAGCTACCATGGTTCTGTCACCATCCTACCCGGTGTTAAAACAGGCATGCTGGGATGTGGATTTCCCTCTGCCCCATTATCGTAGGTGGCAGCTGGGATGTGGATTTGGGCAGGTATGCTCGTTTGGGATTACAGATAGTGCAGTAGATAAAAGATAATCATGTATAGCACAATCACAAATGGATCTGAACGCATTGAAAAGACTGTGGGGTTATCAGGACATTGAATGCTGCTTAATTGCGTCCATTGTCTAAGTCCTCGATGTACACATGCTACGCATACATCGCAGTAGTCATGTGGGCATATATGCCGAGCATCTGTATGTCTTCGTTTCATCCGGACGTCCAACCCTGGCATAAAGTGTTCATCGGTTCAAATGGACATGCGACTGTGGTGTGTGACAGTATAGTCCAGTGTGGGGCGATTCTGCTTTTGGGAGTGTATTCAGTGTCTGCCTGTGCTTTTGCGATGGTCCCGGAAATCTGGCACAGAATCACAACTTCATGCAAAGGTGAATCGACGCCTCCTCATAGAGGCTGGCTCTCAGTGATTTTGGCAGGCATGATGGGCACAGTAGGAGTGCAAGTTCAAGTGCTTATAAGTGGCAGTGGCTGGCCATCTGTCAACAGGTAAACGCCGTCCAGGCAACAGGAACATTGAGGGACTATGAAGTGGAAGGAAGTGGTGGCAGGTGTGCAGGGTACAGTGTGTGAAATAGGTGAACATGTTGTGGGTCCTGATGGTTGAGGTGGTGTGGCTGAGGACTGGGACGCCCTAGCAAAATCATGCGGGTCCTGGCAGAGCCGTTGACTTTTCTATAGCTGGAAAAGTTTGCAGCGAGCGGGCAGGATACTTTCATGAATCTGTTTCGTTCCATACCCCTCAGTTGGCTAGTGTCCATGTTCTGCTGCATCAATGGAGCTCTAGGGCTCCATTCATACTGCCCGACCCACATCTCACCAACACTGTCCCCACTCTCTGGGGTGGTGCTAATGGGGGCACACATGGGCATGTTACCACACGCAACCACCGACATTTTCCTCTATATCCTCATTGGGGGGCTCTGTGGTTCTGGGCCTGCACTGTGGTGTGATGACTTGGTCTTTGCTGTCAACCCACATTATCTGCACTGGTCTGGGCGTCCCCAGAGGGGGATCTGTCCATTCATGTATATATCTCAGTCATGTGTGTGCACACACTGTGGCCCCAGGCCTTGCCATCTGCCACTTCCAGTACTGAGTCCACCGCCTCCACCACCGGCCGCCCTGGCTACTACATGTTGCTCCTGTGGCCTATCACCATGTCTTCCACGCAGCAGGGTTGTCAACATGCACCAGTGTCATGGCTGGAGGGACAAGTCTAGGGTCATGGGGCCTTCCCCTACCCGATAAACCCTTCGTGCATGTGGGGGATCCGCCCTCATGGTGTTCCCACCATATCTTATGTGGTTGGGGGAGGATCAGCAGGGATAGCAGCAAGCAGGCAGGCTCATCTTACATCAAAGGGGTCACATCAGCCTCGGCATACAATGCAGGTCCCAGCACAGGGACAAGCAAGATGACCTCAGGATGGGAGAGGGCATGGAGGATGGGCAAGATGGATGTGGGGAATGATGTAGTTAGGGCTGTTGTCTGGATAGCCGGGTCTGTCTACCAGGCGTTGTTCATGTTCGCATGGTTGTGAGGTTGTGATCTGCCATAGGCTGTGGGGGGCAAGTGGGAGTGTGTAGTCTGTGGGCAGTGTGGTGTTCTTTGGTGTGCCTCACAATAGGGAGGCATTTGAAGGATTGCATAGGTCAGGCGTCCCTGTGATATGTGGGGTGGGACACCTGTGTTTTTGGGCATCACCACTGGCTGTTCCCTGAGTAAAGGCATTACATTGGCCATTAGCCGGTCTCCTGTTGTGTTTTTTGTCTATCCCCTGCCCTGATTTCCATGTTGCTGGTGGTCTAGGTTGCATGTGTAAGCTCCTGCATTCACACCATACACGCAAATAGGTCAAAATACGACTTGGTTGTCTATGCAGGCAACCTCCACAGCCCAGGAAAAAGATTACATATAGGGAAAAGGGAGATGAAAATAAAGGGCAGGGAGGATTGGAAGCAAAGAATAAAGACAGAGAGAGAC
Source organism: Ichthyophis bannanicus (assembly GCA_033557465.1). Classification (NCBI taxonomy): domain Eukaryota; kingdom Metazoa; phylum Chordata; class Amphibia; order Gymnophiona; family Ichthyophiidae; genus Ichthyophis; species Ichthyophis bannanicus. The sequence goes on along the minus strand of CM066031.1, from coordinate 1,268,284,173 downwards.
TCTGCATGGGGGGAGATAAGAGGTAGGGGTGAGAATGCAAGGAAAGAGGGCGAAAGGGAGACATATAAGAAGGCGAAACACAGTTGGAGGGGGACGATGCAGGTTGTGAGTGACTGTCAGAGAGGCTTTGGAGGTATGAAGGGGCAGAGACGGGAGGAGGCCTATAAGGGGTTGAGAATGAGGAGGACGAATGCATTGGGGGAAGAGGAAAGAATGTGTTATATGACCAAGGCACACTCTATCCCCACACACACACACACAAAACCCACTCCTACCCCAACCCCCCTACCACAAAAAAATATAGGACCATTACACTCCTGCACCATATACCTGCGCACACACAGACACACACACATACAGACATTCCACCCCTACACCACAAACATATACAAACACCCCACCCCCGTGAAACCACACACATCCCACCCTGTACCATGCCGACACCCCACCCTGCCCCCTGCCATAGACACACATACAACAAACTGCTGCACCACCACACACATATTAAAACATGCGAGAGAATTTGTGCGCTGCTGCAGGTAATTCTAGGAGATGACTTTTATAAAGGAAACATGGGTGTCTATGATACAGTTGTAAAATAGCAATCTCTATAGCAAACTCAAAAATTGCTTAATTATTACTAAAAGAGTGAAAAACATTTCAATCAGACCACCATAAACCTGGGGAACTGATGCTGCACAATCAGTCCGGTGCCTTCCATTGACAACTTTCCCATTATTTTAATCATAGGTCCAGAGTATTTTTATACATTACTGTAACCTTTCTGCCCACGAATAGCCAATCTCATTATTGACAGCGGCTTAGATATCTCTTCATTTCAAAACCTTCCCCTTTACTGACCACCCTCAAAATTAATCATAGTAAAGCAACTCTGGCCATCCATCATCGATATAGTACTATGTTTCAAATAAATCTGTTTTGGGGATCCATGCTTCAAATTCATTGATCAATTGGCATCTATTTTAATCATTGCGTTCCCATAACCTATCAACAAAATGGACCAAAATAACCAATCAGATTCACACAAACTGGCATCAGCATTTAATAAAAAGGTTACCTCAGAGTGAGAGACATCTATTCAATTTCATTATTTAAACCATGAAGTGCCAGGATCCCTAGGTTAAAGGTCGATTATTGCTCGCAATATTAAGGTGGATTGATGTATTTATTTTATTTAGAAAATACTTGTATACCGCTGTTTCCTACGATTCAACAGCGGTTTACTTTACATGAAATCATACTGCATTGTAGACTACATTGAAATTTTTAGTTTTACATTTTGATTAGACAATGGTTTACGTAACGCGGGCTAAACAGTTGGATACAATATCCAGTTGAATTATAGTAGCACAAAGATCAGGGTTAACATTTGATTTCAGTAGGTGGGGGGACAAAATATACATTATAACAATGCTGTTTTATATGCCTAATTATGCATCCTGAATAGTTGGCTCTATAACTGGCCATTATAAATCATGAAATGTATGCTTTTCCTGTAACAATGTTGTGGAGGGTTGGGAGGGGAGCACATGCATGGGAGGGTTCTTTGTTTTTGACAGGGTGGGTGGATGGGAGGGGTAA
>CM066031.1:1268242994-1268282071 GCA_033557465.1 Ichthyophis bannanicus | reverse complement strand
GAGGGCCCAAATGAGGCCTAGTCACAGTCCCTGTGCTCTGTCATCTGTCCCTGTTGATGGGCAGGGGAAGCAGCCCACAGTCCCAGGATGCAGTAGGACGTCACCCAGAGCCCCCCACCCAGCATCCGGGTGCTGTGCTGAATGCCCCAGTCTGTCATCAGAGTGCCCTAGCTATGTTGCACACCGTGAAACAGATATGTGCCCCGTTAGTGCCCACGAAAGGGTGTCTGTCCCCTAATGTCAATATGTGTTTTTCAAACAATAGGTCGAGGATCTCCGTAAGAAGGCGCGGGAGCTGAGAGCGAGGTACCCCCGTTTTGTCGAACGGGTCCGGAGTGAGCTTTTGGCCGAACGGGACGGTGCGTGAGGTGCATGGCCCTCTGGGGCACCTGCTGTCCTGAACACAGGATGTATGTGCATACTGTGGCTGCTGTGTGACAATGGCTATAACACCTCCTCCCCTTTCCCACAGCGGATGAACGTGCTGAACAGGAGCCCATGGAGCAGGATGCGGGCCAGGGTGAGCCCGAGGAAACAGAGGGGCTGGAGCAGGCGGCGAGCCCAGGGGAGATGCCGAGTGTCAGCCCGCAACACCCTGATGAGCCTGCTGAAGACGACGCTGGGGGGGGGGGGGATGCCGAGGGTCTGGGGGGCGGGAGGAGGGGGAAGGTGAGCAGATAACGGGTGGCTGTGGAGGGGGAGGTGGGGGGGAGGCGGAGAGGGCAGAGCGTGCAGGGGGCAGGGGGCGGTGGGGATGGCACAGGTGGGGGGGGGAGGGACCCTGCTGTTGGGGGAGTGGACCTGGAGGGTAGTCCAGGGGTGGGCGGCGCCGGCGGGGGCGGGGGCGTGGGCGGGGCGGGGCCAGCAGGGTGGTCCATGTGCCCATCCACAAGGGTTGTCACAGGGCAACGGGGGCGCCAGCCACCTGGACCAGGGTGAGGGTGATGCGCTGCGCCTGGACCTGGACATGGCACACATAGCCGCTGAGATGCGTGCTGTGGATGCAGCCACACAGACACGGGGAGACCTGTGTCTGTGTGGCTGCATGTGCGGCCTGCGTGTGGCAGCGGCTATGCGTGCGCATGCACGCGCCCAGAGCCAGGCACGCGCTCATCATGGGGCAGGTACTGGCAACCCTGACCATGGTGGCTGACCCGGCTGCGCTCGCTGGAGGAGCGCGTGGGAGGGGGTGCGCCGGAACAGCCACCATGTGACAGGGGTCCCCGGGGTGTGTAGCGCGTGGATACGCAATGCACACCTGCTCTGGTGACAGCCCATGTACAGGCCAAACCCACCCTGTGCTCTGTAGGGTGGTATAAAGGCAGGTCAGTCCCTGGGGAATTAACCCCACTGTTCAGTTGACTGTAAAAATAAATATTATATATGTTTTTCATAACACCCTGCTGTCCATATCTCATTCTTTGTGAGGAGTCTGTGTTGTGTGTGCAACACACGTGGGAACACACATGTGCCCTGTAGGTGTACGATAGGAAGGGTGTGCGCCAGGGCCGGATCCACCCTGCGTGAGGCCTTAAGACAACAAACATTGTGTGCACCCAGCAGGGGCGGGCCAAGAGGGGGGCGTGGCCTCATATTCATAAGTGGCCTCATTTGAAGATATATTCGCATAATGGTACCATATACAAACGTTCAGTAAACGTGCCTCTTAATGGCGTGCATGGATCAGGACAAGACTAAAAGATATCTACATTACCATAATCCTGCGCCAACTGCCAGACACATTAGGAAGTACTACGAACACTGCCCATTTAGAACCCATAGTAAACCCGCCGTATCCTAACGGCACTAGCCGGGACTCACAAAGAACCATACACCACCAATCAAAAGGCAACAATACAAATAGTACACCACTACATTTCAGAGAAACAACCAAGACATGACCGACTGAGGGAATCGAGAACAAGTGTGGGGGCAAATGTCACAAAGGGATTATATAAACAGGACCACACTAGATCAGTCCACATGCCGAACATGGACCATCACCAAACAAGTAAAACACAATCTACACAACAGGACGACAATAATCAAAATGGTAATCCCAAAAGGCAAACAGGGAATGGTCCAAACCACTGTGGAAAATGATACAATAACATTAATTGGATCATTGTCCTAAACAAAGCGCAGACGTTAATGATGCACATTTACCCAGAGCTGACATATTCAAATTATAAATCCAGGATAAAGATAGCTGCCTCTACCTTTTGTGCAGTTTTCTCTAGATGCAAGTGCACCAGACAAATGCTCCGCTGGATCTGCCGTGTCGGGCTAACTCTCCCATCGTCTGCTGGTTCCATTTGGCCTGTCTTCTCTTTTCTAGATCTTAACCCATTCTCTCTCCACATACGCTCTAAACCATACTGATCTTTCTCCTTTTCTCCCTTGTGCTCTTCATCATTACTATTTCATCCACTATATTTTACCCCTCCATCATCATGCTCCCCACGTACCCTCCCAATACCCGGCCTATTGTGAGATTTTGTTTTCCCTACCACACAAGAATATTCATCCCCCCTCAATGTTAATCGTCCAGCCCCATTCCATTATAATACACCCCCAACGCCGCGCCCTTCTAGTTCCAGCCTCAAACCAACATCCATTACCTTACAGTCCATGCATCAGCCCATTTCCAGTAATTCCACCCATCAACCCATTTCCAGTCAGCCCCCACTAGCCCACTGCCAGCCCGGAAACCCCAAAACAGCCCACAGTCCATTACCAGTCCTAACCACACCAGCACACATCATGCCTAATCCCCCCCCAGCCCCCGCTCCAGCCCCAGACACCCCATAGCCACTTACCAGTCCTAATCCCAACCACCATAGCCCATCAACGAGTCCTTCCCTCCCCCCCCCTGGGCCTCAGGTCACATCTAATTTGAAAAACAAACCTGCTGGCTGCCGCAGCGGGGCCCCCTCTGCTTGCCGCGGCAGCAAAGGATGATTGCTGGGGGGCCACCTCTGCAAGCTGCCTCCGTCGGCCAGTAGATCCACCCTCCCTCAGTGCACGCTGTGAGAGGCGCGGAGGTGAGAGGGGTCACCCTCGTGTATCTGTTAAGCCCGCAGGGGCTGATGGGAAAGATACCATCAAGCCCCTGCGGGCATAACAGCGACGCTAGGAGTCACTCTCCTTTCCCGTCTCTCACAGCATGCAGCCTGCACCCTGCTCGGAGGGAGGGAAGGGAGGGAGGGAAGAAGGGACCGAACCGACGGCCTCAGCTTGCCGAGGGGGCCCCATCGGGTAAGTCGGTGCTTGCTGCTGCGGCAGTAGAGGGGGTCCCCGAGGCGGCAGACAGAAGGTTTGTATGTCTTAACCTGATTCACTCAAAGTAATGCCCTGTTCATCTTGTGTGGGCCCCCTGCCAGCTGTGTGCCCTACGCCATGGCATACTGTATGTATATCCGGCCATGGTGTGCGCAGGTTAACTGAATACGTGTAAGGACGCATAGCATAACTACGGGACAGTACATGTGGCCATGCCACACATCGTCCCAGGCGACCACACATGTGACAGTGCCCGGGAAACCAGCAGTGGTGGGATATGCAGGCTATGTGCAAACATCTGTGCTTGGTTGCAGGCCAGGGTAGGGCCATGGCAGTGTGGAACACGGGTGGCCTAATGGTCACTGAGCATTGATGTGCACAGAGCTATGGGTGGACTAGAGTGGGCATGGCCCTAGTGGTGGCATGGGCTGTGCCACATGTTGTGCTCCGTGATCGTGTGTGTAATGGAATGGGGGGACATATTGCAAGTGCTTGCACATGGGGGCTCCCCCGCAGAAGCTGTGCCACGTGACATTAGCCTATATATGGTAGGTGGTATGACACACGACACAGGTATGCAGCACGGAGAGTGCCCTTGCAAAGTGTCACATGGCCTGTCCCTCCACCACATGTGCCTATGGGCATACCAGGTGGGTCTGGGAAGTATGCTATGTGGCACGGATGGTAAGTGGCGGGGGGGTGGTGCGGGTGGGGATGTGACTGAATCATGCCAAAAAGTAGACAGGAAGCAGATGTCACCATCATTGTTCAGCTGTGTGTGTCTGTATTTACGGACTTCCCCCTGCCCACATTTCGTGCCCCCATCCCCGCCCATCCAGTGGCGCTTGACGCCCCCTTGCTGCTGTTGATGATGCAGGTGGTGTTGTCCACTGTGGCTGCTGGACAAGAGCGCATTCTGCACCCATCCCTGCTTGCCATGCGCGAAGGTGCGGCTAGCCATATCTTCAAATGCAGCGGCAATGCGGCCTTCAGGTACCACGAGGGCCCGTCATGGTACGCTGTAGGACCTCCGCACTCGCAGTTGGAGCCGTTGTGTCCAGACACCGTGCACAAGGCATGCCGTAGGACCTGGGGGGAGAGGACATAGCAACAATATGAGATGTGTTTACAACAGCGAACACATGCTCGGGTCCATATATAACCATGGGCAGCATAGGGCACTCTACCTCAGCTCTCTGTGGGCTGCGTCAGTGTTGGCATGCATCTGTGGCGTAAACCTCCACCAAAGCAGCGAGTGCACTCAGTCCCGGTAGTTGCACACACACATCAGCAGGCACATCCCCACGTGCCCTCTGTCGTTGATTGGTGGTGGCTTGTGGTCCACATCCGGGATGTCTGGAACCTACTCCAGATCACCTATTCACTAAGGTGTGGCATCCTGGCCCTCCGCCAACACACATTGCCTGCCTCCGCACCAGTGTCAACGGGGGCTTGGTGGTGCCACGTCTGCCACGCCTGTGGCTCCTCCTCCTGGTCGATGGCGCGTGGATCACCTGGGTGCCACAGGGATACATACGTTAGAGGGTGCTCATTGCTGTTTGACATCCCCATCACATACCCCCTCAGGCACACGTGGGTTACTGATCCACTGGTGTCTGAGCCATGGCTGTAGTAGCACCCTACTATGTTTGTGCACTCCCCATGCAGGTGCCTCCTGTGGTCCGCCCCCTGAGGCCCCCCACAGCAACTCTGTGTGCAGACGCACACCCCAGCCAGGGCCATCATCACCCACAACCTGACCGCACCCAGCATGTCCCCAGAGGATGCAGTGTATCGTCGTGTAGGACACCCCCTTACACGTGTGGCCCTAGTGGTCCCGCCAGCTGTGCGCCAGTTTTTCACTGACTAGACCGCAACCTAATAATACGACTATGTACCTGCAATGATCAGAACCAAAATATCAGTACAGGTGCAATGACAGTCTCTGTTTATTAGATAACTGATGATCAGATACAGGTGGGAAATTGGGGAAACGAGTTCTATCGGGCACTGGGCACCTCATGGCAGCAATAACCCCCCAAAAAATGAGCTGCATACTATATGCAGATATGTCACCTGCTTCCGTTTCATTTCTACATGCAGTCCTCAGAACTAGTCCTGTGTGTCCTCTCCCCCCTCCCACTTACTTCCTACTATTTCCTATTTGCTACCCCTTCTTTCATGTTGTACAATCCCTCGTGGCCCCCCTCCCATACTCACCAACTATGGTGCAGCTATCTACGTTTCTGCAGAGCCCAGGCCTAGCATACATGTTGGTAACTTGTGGTTTCCTGTGTATGTTTTCCTGTGCACATAGACCTTACAGGCCCTTATCTGATTATCCCCTTGTCGGCCCATGTCTAGACTCTCCAGGCCACACTGGCTCCTTACAAGGCCCATGATATCCCCTTACATGGGTATATCTGGTGCTGGATCTCCTCTTGCTAAGGCCTGTATTCTGGCCCACATGTTTTGGCCGCGTGGCTGTTACCGAACTATTCTGTGAGATTTCAGGGCAGCCACTAAGTGATTATGGACCTGGAACATTAGTAACCCTTAGCACCTACAACTCTGAGGCAAATCTATACTACATAACCCCAACGCAGTCATACGAAACCTCTACCAGTACTTCAACCCTACACAGCCCATCCATGTGTGGCATGCAACATGTGGTCAGCCACTGCTGTCGTTGTGTGGCGGTCACCCATGCACAGTATCACATTCACTGCATGTTGCCATCAACTGCCACCCATACACAGGCCCCCCACCACCCATCATTGCTCCTGAATGGGTGGTCACACCGTGTCTCATTTGTCCCGCGCGCCCTGGACATCCACTTACTGGCCCCCCTCTTTCTAGTCTCGCACCATGTGACCATGCTACATCCCCACCTTGGTCTGCGTTCCCCCCTTACCTGCTTGTGGGTGGGCCGTGTCCAATGCTGCAGGCAGTCCGTGGACATACATTGTCCCCGAGCCTATCAGCCAGGCGTCTCTCCCGCTCGCTGAGTTTGGCCACATATGCTGGTCCCCCTCCAGTGCCTTGGGCCCCACGTCGCTCACGTACGAGCTCAGACCTCACCGGCCTCTTGATGTCACAGTATCTTGTCCATAGATTTTCTATATCGCTGGTGTGGTCCCCCAGCTGCTGCAACCGCTGACTGTACCTCTGACCACGCCCGTGCCCGCATGGCAATGGTGAGTGTGGCACTCTGGCGCCCAAAAAGGAGGTCGTAGCACTCAAGTACGTTGGACAGCAGGTGCTCATTCTCCTGCTGGCTGAAACGTATGGCTCTGCGCCTTGTTTCATCAGGGACAGGGATCCTTGCCTGGCGTGGCCTGCCACCCGTATGCACACCTGCAGCCTGCTGAATCCCAGATGGTCCAGCAACGGCCTCCTGTGGAGAAGTGGCTGGTGCTGCTGGATGTGGGGGCTGGTCCTGGGGTTGGTCCTGGTCCTGGGTCTGTCGATGATCCATAATGTCCATTATGTATCTGCACGGGGGTTTGGCACACAGTGGCAAGCCTATATATAGGCTGTCATGGGGTGTGGCTCGTGGGGCATGGGGTACACGGCCACGTGTGCCGTGACGTGTTCTGTTGCGCCTCGCTGCGTGCCTCGATACGCGTTCCGCTGCGCGCCTCGATATGCGTTCCGCTGCGCACCGGATGTGACATCATAAATGTGAGTGTCGGAAGTACCGGCCGTATAACCGATCCCCCCTACCCATCCCTTCTGGGGCAGTTTGTTTTGTATAGTGGTGGTGCACATGTACGCTCCTTTCTTAGGGCTATGTTTATCTGTGCCGTAGTGGAAGCATAGGCTAATACACCACTACGTGATACGTACGCGACCGCACTCTGACGTTGCACGCGTTGTAAGGCGCGTCGCAATGCGACTTCCGTCGCCTGCACATGGGCACATGCATTTTACGTCATCCCTGCATTGGTGTCTGGGTGTGTGATATTTTTGTGCTACGCAGTTTATACACACCCTACAGCATCGCTCGGAGTCACCTACAGCAGTGTGATACGTGGATGAATCCCTCGGCTGCATTATGTGGACGCGCGTAGCAGCGCGCGCTGCACTTTTCCTACCGGTATAGAGTTTGATTACTGGAATCTGGAACATTCTGTCTCCCCAGGTGAGTGGCAATCATGTGGTGTCCATCCCCACCCACACCACTATTTCTAGCCCTGCTACCCTCCTAACTGTGTCTATCATGGCTCACCATCACATGCAGGTGGTGCAGTGTTTGCATTGGTTGGGCTGGCAGACCTGCTTGGCCAGGAGGAGGGGGATGTTGTTCCTGGGGCCGCTGCCCTGGGCATCGGTGCACTGCCACTGCAACTCAGGCCTGCAGCTGTGGGGCCTGCACAGGAGGGTGTTGTTGACCAACGGCGCCATAGGCGTGCTGAGGTACAACAACGCCTGTGGCGTCTCTACAGGCCCAGGGTCTTGCTCCAGGACCTGCGAGAGGGCCAGGTACTCTCCCTCTACCGGCTGGACACAGGAGCCATTAGGGAGCTCTATCAGGACCTCAGACCTGACCTTGAGCCCCTGAATGCCCGGTCACATGCTATACCGGGTATGACCAGCTCCTGGCTGCCCTACATTTCTTTGCCTCTGGCTGTTTCCAATCCTCGGTGGCAGCAGTGGGTGGCATGAGTAGGCCCACCTTCTCCCGCTGTCTCCATCAGGTACTGCGTGCCATGGTCAGCCGGGTTGGGCATTACATAGCAATTCCCAATGGTAGGCAACAGTGGGCAGCCCTGGCACTGGCATTCCATAGGTTTGCTGGAATCCCACACGTGATGGGCGCTATAGATTGCACACATGTTGCCCTTGTCCCGCCACGCGACAGGGAGGTTGTGTACTGGAACCGGAAACACTTCCATTCCCTCAATGTGCAGGTTGTATGTGATGCAGGTATGCTTATCCTGAATGTGGTTCCGAGGTTCCAAGGGTCTGCCAATGACTCCTATATCATCCAGAAATCGGCATTGTTTGACCAGAAAGAGACTGGTCAATTAGGTGACTACTACATGATGGGTGGGTATTCCGCGTATTTGGACATGCGCCCACTGTAGGGGGGTGTATCTGCTGCATTGTCAGCATTCTCCACAGTTTGACTGACATTGCAGCGTTAGTTCTGGGAGTGCACTGTTGGGTGTGGCTCACAGCCTCATGCCGTGTCACTGGTGTCCTGGTCTTAGACATATGTTTCCGCCACAGCCATCTCTCTGTCTCGGATGTGTGTTGGTTTGCTCGCACATGTGTGTCCCAGAGGGCCAGTGTGGTGTCTGTTTCTCCGTGCCCCATGCCCTCGTTTTCAGATGAACTGTGTCCATGTGCAACAGGGCAGCATATGCTGTGTCCCCCCCATGCCTGTGGGCTACACATGTATCCAGGCCATCGCCTCCACACCCGCACCACGGGCATACAGCGCTGGCAGTTGTACCCATGTCTCCCAGTGGAGTCAGTCACTTGGCTAGCCCATCCTTTGCATGGATTTCGGTGAGGCAGCCTGGTGGGGGGGGGGGGGCCTGGGCCCACCCTCATGGGGCTCATTCTGTGTGCGTGGACCAATCTTTCTGGCCCTGTTTTTTGCTCGACAGGAGATGTGCTGGTGACCATGTGACTATCACACGTGTCTGCTGCATGTCTGGGCACCATGTTCTGGGTCCACCTCACCACCGCCGTTTGCTTCCCCAACACCCATGATATGTATCCCAGTGGCTGGTGCTGTGTATGCAGAGGATCGTGCCAGCCACCCACTTGCACAACTGTGCCACCCTGCACCCCCGGTTGCTATTTGACAATGTCCAGCACCTTGCCTCACAGCTCACGCAGATGTATTTGCTGAACCAGTTCTTGCACATGTCACGGTTCACGGTTACATGGGTGTGCACTGCCACTCTCAGCATGTCATGGTCGTTTCCCACTGGCCTCAACAGCCTCTGCTGTGCTACCACTGTGTGCACATCATTTGCCTCATATGTGTGTGCATGGCCTCTCGGCTGTCCAGTTTCTGAATTGGTATGTCTGTCGTTCCATTATTGTCTCAGCACGCATGTGAATTTGCACCATTTCTCCCTGCAGGTGATGCAGGATATGGGTGTCGCGCCTGGCTGCTCACCCCTGTGCGTCTCCCCCGGACAGGTGCAGAGCTACGGTACAATGAGGCCCATGCCTCCAGTCGCTCAGTGATTGAGCGCACCTTTGGCGTCCTCAAAAGTCGCTTCAGGTGTCTGGATAGGACTGGCGTGGCCTTACAGTACAAACCACTGACTGTGGCAAGATCATCATAGCCTGTTGCATCCTCCACAAACATTGCTCTCAGGCACAATGTTCCAGTCGACCATTAATGAGGATCTGGGCCCAGATCCTATGTGCCCTCATGCACCTGGCCATGGTGCCACACGTGCAGGCATGGCAGCCAGGCAGCATCTAATCGAGAGGATCTTCACCTGTAAGTTATGGGTGTGCTGGGGACGTGTCTCTGGGTTTGCCATGTGTTAGGTGGTGTGAGGATTGTGCAGCACTGCCATCTGATGCCTCCATATCTCTGTCCTGTTCTTGGCTCCACAGGATGAGCATCTGTGTTCCAGGCCCACCCGGCCTGCATTTTACTGCTGCTTGTGGCCGTGCTGCAGGGGGGGGGGGAGGGTGTTCATATATGCAGCCTTCATGTTGGCTTGGGTGAGTTGCAGGGTAGTGGGGATTGCATGTCATTCGTCACGTCTGGTCACATATATGTTGTTTTCTCTCCACTGCTCCTATGGTGCTGCACATTTATTGGACCACTGCTCCTTCCCCCTTCGCCTCCATGGGTCACAGAGGTGGCCCTTACTTGTTCACATATTGGGGTTCTGCATGTTCTATCTTGCACACATCTTGAGCGGCTGTGTGTGTACTCTTGCACAGGTCAGTGTATACTGGTTTGCTAGGTTGATCAGCCACTGGCAATGGGTCATTTGGCAGATATGTGCCACTCATGCATGTGCTGTGCTGTGTGTTTCCATTTGACGTTCATTTTTGGGGGGCAGGACATCTTGGCTTTCTGCATGTGTACTTTATCACACTGTGTATGTTCATGATTGTTCGTGACCTTTCCACCTGGCCATTCCTCATGCGCCACCCTGCCTATGTATGTTGTAGGGATGTATTTTGCGCCCTCTCCGATTATGTTCCCTCATCCATTTGTTACCTTCCACTGGTGGGCAACTGTACATTGTGCACAGGTGTCAAATATGTTCCTCAGATGGGTCACAGTTCCGATGGTGATGCAATGTACATCAACATGTGTTTCCGCAGGACACACTGCACCGTGGACATGTTGCTCTCTCAGCTACCCATGCAGACGTCGTGCTGTCCGCCATCCATCGGTCTCTGGATCCGCTATTGTGTCTCTGTGTGCTTTTGGCTGACAATCACTGTTCCCTCGGAGCTGTGCGCATGTGTCTGCGCACACACCTCGCCAGGGAGCGCACATACTTTGCAGCTCTGATTCCACTAGGGAGCGACACAGACATCTTACACCTTTACAGTCAGGGTTGTAATTACGAGACATTTCCTGCTTCATTTATTAATCATCTGTTTTCAGTTAATTTGATTAAACTCAATGTGGTGTACATACTATATTCTGACGTGTAGTCAACATTTTAATGTTATACTCTGCCTGTCATTATGTTGCGCACAGACATGTCACCTTCCTTCCAAAGCTGCACTGAGCTGATATTTTACGCGCACACAGCCTAAAGACGATTGGGGGGAACATTGCTGACAGTAACATTCACATCCAGGACACTGGTGTACCTTTCAGGTGGCCCTCACCTTCCATACTCTGTGACATACACCGCCTGCTTATTCTGCTTTTTGCCTATTGCTCTCAGCCTGTCATTATTTGTTCTCTGGGTATGCCACCGCTGCTGCACATGCTCTTGTCCCCTGCGGTGTATGCGTGTCATGTGCAGGTTCTTGATGATATTGGGATGGTGCCGTAGTCTTCACTGTCATCTACGTCTGTGGTGCATGTGCAGTGTGCTCAGTGTTGTGGACACATCATGTGTTGCTATCTATTCATTCTGTGTGTGGCTGGTTTTATGTGTGTGTCTCCTTTCTGTCCTGCAGGTTCATGGGGTGTGTGTCCGTCCCTTACCTGATATCTGCTTCTTGTCACACAGGACACAGGCAACACTGTTGGTCTGGTTGGTGATTGGCATGTCCCTCTTTTGGTCCGGTGGCCCTTTCCACAGCCGATCCAAATGGGCCTCCATTGGGCTATCCAATTACACCCCTCATGTGTCACTTCCCTGATCACTTGCATGTTGTTTACAGTACATTATATCTCCTGCTGTGGGTGTGGGTGTGGGTGTGTGCCTCTTAATTTGTGTGTTCCATCCCACCTGTCGACTGTGTTGTGGGCTGTGGACCCCTCCTCCACATGTGTACTGCATTTTGCCTACGCTCTGTGCTTCTATCACCTGGCACGCAGCTGTGGTCTTTGCTGTTGGCATGATGTGGTCCTGTCTGCATCCATTTCTGTGTGCCTCTGTGTTTATTTTAGGTCATCTATGTTCTCCAGTGCTTTCCATCAGAGTGGTCAGAGCTTTGCGCTCTTTCTGTTCCTCTTTTCCTCGGCCTTTCCCACGCTGATGCTTATTGTCGCTGTAACAGTGGTCTCCGGGCGTCTGCTACCTGTCTGGTCATATTAGCGTTGTCACATTAGCTGTCCGTCCTTTGGTCCATATATTTGCATCATGGTGTGGTGAGGTGTCATGTATGCTGCTGTGGACTCTTGCCCCGTACCCTACCCTGCTGCCATTGTCTACTGAGCATCTCCTTTTGCTTGTTTGTCCTGTGCCTGCTTGGCGTGTCCTGCTCACCTCTCGGGCGACCTCACCCTCCACTGGGGGGCAACTATTCCCCTCAGCTGCCACACACCTTCTTTCCAGTACACCAGGGTGCCCAGAACCTTTGCTGTGATGCTGTTGCTCCCAGCATGTTTGTCTGTGCTGCTGCCATACACGTGTGCTGCTGTCATGTGTGAGGGTCCGTGAACTCCCTGCTTGCCCTCCAACAGTCACCTGTTCATTGCCGTTACTGTGGGCTCTAGGTGGTGTTTGTGCTACATCTATCTCTGTTCCACACAGGTCCTGCCGACCCTCCAGGCACACCTTGTGGCCTCTAGGGCACACTGACCTTTGCAAACATACCATTAGTGATGCACCATGCCATATTGTTCAATGGGCCACAGGTCTGTCAGCACTCTCCTATACCGCTTAGCCGCATATTTGGGTTCAGTTTGCACACCTGTCTTCACACTGTGCTGGTACACCTTTCCTGCTTGTTCTTGGCCACACTGTTGGCCTACTGTCGTTTGGTGCTCTATGGCAGGGGCGCACATATTCTTATCTCCCTTCCGGCCCAGGCGCTGTGGGGGCACCTACCCCCTCCTATGGTCATCTCTGGACTGCTGCTGGGCATCTGCAGTGCACCATGGGTACTGTTGCATACTCCCATATCCTTAGCAGCCCAGCAGGCACCTTGGGTGACGACATGGCGCCCCTCGGTCCACAGTCAGGGGATTTGGTTTTCAGGTGTTACGGACATCTTCAGTTTCCTGCGCACAATCACCATAGTGTGTTTCTCCCTGCTTTTGCTTTTGCCAGTGACTTTCCATGTTGCAAAGCGGTCTGTGATGTTATTGGGCCTTCTATATTTGGTAATGATCATGACCTTGGTCTTGATTGTGTTTGCCATATGCCCTTGTTTGCTGAGACCTTGCTTTGTTTCTTAGTCAGGCATCCCTTGCATGTACATGGTGCGTCTTCTGTGGGTTTGTTTCGGGGGCTTGGGTCATCTGGCAGTTCTGCTCCAAGGGCTGCCCACCTCATTATTGTGACTTTGTTATGTGCACTGGCAATATGGGCATGGGGTTGCTTCCATGCTTGTGGGTGGGGCCCTGGGTCATGGGTTTGAACACACAGTGGGTGATTGTGAGCACCTTGGGGGGCGTATTCCTATCTTGCTTTACATTGGTGCTAACAACAGCAGCGCCCTCACACTGCAGACTCCGCACAGTGACTCCTCATGGGCCCTGTCACATGCCCTATGGGGTGCTTTGTGAAAAGCCCTGTCGGGTGCTGTGGGAGACAGTGCACAGTAGCCTTAGTTCTCTGGTGTGGCTTTCATGGGGTTACCCTATGTGACACCTTCCAGGTACATCCCTGTGGGTGGGTGTTTGCCAGCACAACTTCTGGGACATACAAACCAGACCTCCTATGATATTACTGGTGTGGTGTGGGAGTCATGCCGCACACCCATCCACAGATATGCCAGCCTTGCAGGGACACAACCACTTGGTACACGGCCCATAGTTGTGTCACACATAGCATGTCCTGGTGCTGTTTGATGCTGATTTCCAATGGCAAGGCAATTGTGTTGTCCCCTGCATTGTTTCTGGTACAGTCTGACATGGTATTTCCTTTATTATATGGGATGTGTATATCTTCACCTTTGTACATTTCAAGCACCCGGTTCTGGCTGCAGATTCACACTGTTTTCTACCTTTGGGTGCTGCACCTCTCGGGATTACACGGACACTCCCAGCAAGGGGTGGTGGGCATATATTCCTCCCTCTCATCTTCTTTGTGTACAACCAAACATTGGGGTTCTCATTGGTTTAGACAGGGGGCTGACTGGTTCATCATATGTGTGCCTACTGTTTGCGGAGGGTACTGTTGCAGGCAGCCTTGGTCTTTGGACACACAGGGGGGATTGAACTCACAGACCCTGCTCCACCAGGCCGCTTTTTACCCATTGTGCTTATGATCTGTCTGCCTTCACTGACACATTTTCTAGCTTCTTCTGGGGCACCCTGTTGGGATACTCTCTGTTGCTACTATGTCCAGTGACACACACAGTCATTTCACCATACCATACCAGGGGGCTATGTGAGTATGTACCCCTTCTTGTGTTCATCTGTGGACTGCTGGTCTGCATGTGCAGTGTGCACCATGGGACTCCCTGCATTGTTATGGATCCGGGACACTACAGCGGACAGTTGGGTGGTGTCCTGCCGCACTTCAGTGGACAGCCAGGGGGTGGTTACCGGCTATGGGGCTGCAGGCCAGTGGGTCACTCATTGCCTGTGGAGCCCGTAGCCATGGGTTGTGACCCACAATGGACTCCTTTTATAGGGGTGTCTGCCGCATTATATGTTTTACACACGCAGGACTGCTACCGGCGACAGCCTCTCAAGCGTCATATTACTGTACTGAGCATCATTGGGTGCACCATGTGTCACCTTATCTGGCTACCTTTAGGTTCCCTTATGGACTGCTCAATGGGGGACATCTTGTTGTGCCTCAGTGGACACTCTACTTTTTAGTGTGGCCTCTGTTGTGCGTTATGGGGTGCGTTCTGCAGCAACTTTGGATACACCACTGTGTGGGTGTGTTTGCTAGCAACCTTACAGCACATACAAAACAATGTACATGGCCCCTCACTCACTATATGATGTGTGGGTGTGTTTGCTAGCGCCCCTACAGACTATCGCCAACATATACATGCCCCCTCACTCACTATCTGATGTGTGGGTGTGTTTGCTTGCACCCCTCTGAGATGTATAAAAATATATGCCCCCTCCCTCACTGTATCATGTTCGGGATGCTGCATCAGCCAGCCTTCTGCATCTGGCAGCCTGGGGACTCGAACCCATGCTGCCCGTATCAGTGGTCACTGCAGTAACCATTGTGCTACAGCTCCGTCTGGGTCAGGTTTGTATGGTAACAGGCATACAACACATACATAACATATACATGCCCCCACACTCACTATGTAATGTTTGGGTGCGTTTACTTGAGCCCCGAAAGGGGGAGGAGCATAGACATGCCCACTCACTCACTATATACTGTGTGTGTGTGTTTACTTGCACCCCAAATGGTAGGGGAGCATAGACATGCCCCCTCACTCACTATATGATGTGGGTGTGTTTGCTTGCACCCCAGGGGGACAGAGCATATACATGCCCCCTTCACTCACTATCTGATGTGTGGGTGTGTTTGCTTGCACCCCTCCGAGACGTATAAAAATATATGCCCCCTCCCTCACTGTATCATGTTCGGGATGCTGCATCAGCCAGCCTGGGGACTCGAACCCATGCTGCCCATATCAGTGGTCACTGCAGTAACCATTGTGCTACAGCTCTGTCTGGGTTAGGTATGTCTGCGTGGCTTCTTATGCTTCATAAGCAGTAACGCGCAGCGACTTCCTCTAACGCGCCAGGTATCGCGCGTAAGCTCTGTTACGCGCGTTAGGTCTTCCGCTGTCCCGCCTATCTCCTTATTTGGGGGTTTGTGTTATTAACGCGGATACTTATGCGAACTGCACTAACGCGATTTAGTAAACATGCCCCTTAGATACAGGCTGTGAATATATGGATTGCTCTCTGTCTAAACTCCTTTGGTAATTTTCTGTTACAAAGTACAACAACCATCACAAAGAAATACAAACTTGTTCTTTAATCTACTCAGAAAAGCTCCTGAAGTAGGATTTGAGCCACGCAGTAGAAAGCAAGCCAGCTAAGGGGTTTCAGCTGGGTAACTGCTAGCAATTGAGCCTTACCTAATTGCTTGTGAGCTCTGAGGGAATCACTTCTGAATCTATGTGTGAAGATATAAGAAGTTAACATGAAAAGAACAGTTTTTCCCTTCTTTGTGGGTTTTGCTTGTTGTTTGATACACTGCTAAGAAAATATTAGCTAAAGCCTACAGAAAAGATCAGTTTGTTACCAACCAGGTCTTTATTCTTTTGCTTTGATTGCCTGACAAAGTTCAACTGTTGTTTTCCTGATTTTGTTTTTCCAAGTTTAACACTGCAAGCAAGTATCCTGTTTTATGTGCTACCAAGCATATCTGTGTTGGGAGAAATAACCCCATAAATAAATATCTTATTGGCTTTACACTCAAGCACAACTAATTATTGTGAGTGGCTGTGTCTGGTGTGAATGGACTGCATTTCCCACAATCCCTTGCAAATCATATTGATATATGCCTTTGCCAAGACTGTGAACATTCTCACCCAGGCAGCCGTCTGACAAATGGTGTAGCTGGCAGGATTGCTTTTGCGCAAAGGGATTTACGTGCTAAAGGATTACAACTCAAGTCTGAAGGAAAAGACAGTTCAAGCTTAAAAGCTGAAAGAAAAGATTTTCCCTCAACTGCACTTTGAAGGAGAGGTAGCTGTTCCAGGAAGAAAAGACCCTGTGCAGAGCTGGATTCATCACTGGCATAAGGTAACAAGTACCTGGGCATGTCTAGTGGTGGATGGGAGTAAGGCACAGGGGTAATTGAGAGAAAAAAAAATAGAAAAAAAACCCCACACCTGTTTGGAAGGTGGTGCACTGTGTTTTTTTTGTGTTTTCTTGCAGGGATCAAGATGGATCCAAGGGAACTACCTCAGTGGATGGCAGCCCAGTTTAGCAGGCAACAGGAGATAGCACAGCAGGCTCAGGACACTGCTATGAAAACCTTAATGGACCAGCAGAGGCCAGTGCTTGATCTGGTGCAAGCCCTAGTTAAGCTGCAGAACCAAAGTGGACCAGATGCAAGACCAGCTGTAAATACTGGTACACCACATGTGGACAGTGTGGGACTCAATCAGGGGATTGGGGCATTTAGTTTTGGGAAGCTAACTCCAGATGATAATGTTGATGATTTTCTAGAGTCTTTTGAAAGAGTGGCACAAGCATTAGCATGGCCAGAGACCCAGTGGGCAGTAAGGCTGGCAGCCTCATTAACTGGAGAGGCGCTTGCAGCTTATAGAGCAATGCCAGCAGCCCAGGCTTTGAATTATAAGGATGTAAAGGCTGCTATTAGAGATCACCTAGGGTTGTCTATTTCAGAGTATAGGCGAATGTTTAGAGCTACTACATTAAGAGTGGGTGAGACACCCAGGGCTATGAGTCAGAGAATCAGAAGATTAGCTGTAAAATGGTTGGAGCCTGAGCAAAAGACGGTAGAAATGTTATTAGACATTATTATGCTTGAACAATTTATGTCTGCGGTGCCTAAAGATTTGCACACTTTCCTTATACAGCAAAATTGCCAAAATCTTGGAGAGGCAACCATGCTAGCAGAGAGATTCTTGGAAGCCACGCAGGCTTGCCATTGAATGGGTAGCCCTCTGAAGATGGGTATTGAGGCAAGCTGTGCTGTATCAGAAAAGAAAATAATTAAAAATGTTTCTGAAAATAAATGTACTGTGCCAAACCAGATGACACAGTGGAGTGAAAAGAAATGTTTCAAGTGTGGAAAATGGGGACATTTAGAAAAGGGATGCCAGACACACACTAGCTTAATGGGAGTGGATTTAAAACAGCCCAAAGAAGGATTTCTTTTGATGGTTGATGTGCAAGGAATTACCACAAATGCTTTGTTAGACTCTGGGGCAGACCAGAGTATGATGTCAAAAAGGCTTTGGAAGAGGATAGAGGCCCAAGAAGGATTTGTGCCTAGAACCCCTGAAAGCCAAGTTCACATCAGATGCATTCATGGTGCTGCAACATCATATCCCACCTATAGGCTAAAGGTTAAGTGCCTGGGGGAACAAGAGGATGTCCTGTTAGCAGTGGTGCCTAGGCTACCCTTTGATTTGGTTCTAGGAAGAGACTGGCCAAGATTTAAGCAGGGTCTAGTGGAAGGACTAGGAAAGAAGGAGGGAGAAGGATTAATGGTAATAGCTCCCGGGCCTTTATTTGGAAGTCCTCAGACCCCAGCTAAAAAGATGGTTAAGCGTCCAGAAGACCAAGCTACCCCAAAGCAGACATTTGTCTTAAAGTACCATAGGGTCACAGAGAAGGCCCAAGCTCCTAAGCGGGCAACCCCTCAAGCTGCTGGGTTTGACCTGTGCAGTATAGAAAATGTGACTGTACCTAGCCAAGGGAGAGCTCTGGTGGACACTGGTCTCCAAGTGGAAATACCTATTGGATGCTATGGGAGAGTAGCCCCAAGGTCCGGATTAGCCCTTAAATATTTCATCGATGTGGGTGCGGGAGTAATTGATCCCGATTACAGGAGCAATATTAAAGTTCTGTTATTTAATTTTGGACAGAATGATTATCACGTGAAGACAGGAGACAGAATTGCCCAATTGATCTGTGAGAGACTGGGTTTTCCACCTGTGGAGGAGGTCACATCCCTGGAAAATTCTGAGCGTGGAACCAAAGGCTTTGGTTCTACTGACGTCAAAGGGGTTAAAAGCCTAGCTGCCACCTGTGCCCGAGAGAGGGAGGTGAATGAAGAGGAAGATTTGGGACCCCAGGTATCTGATTGTAAAGAAAAATCAGAGCCCCAAATAGGTGAGGACCTGACAGTGGTACAACAGGAAGAAATTAGGAAATTGCTTAAAGAATTCCCAGATGTGTTGACACCCATACCTGGGGAGACACATTTGGTTGCCCATGAAATAATAACTCCACCAAGGAAATTAATTCGTCAAAGGCCATATCGCTTGCCTGAAGCCAAGAGACAGGAAGTAGTGGCACAAGTCCAGGAGATGTTGGACATGGGAGTAATAGAGGAGTCAAAGAGTCCCTGGAATAGCCCCATAGTCCTGGTGCCGAAGTCTAATGGATCTTTAAGATTTTGTATTGACTTCCGGCAGGTAAACACAATATCAGTTTTTGATGCATATCCAATGCCAAGAATTGAAGAGCTGTTGGACCAGCTTGGACAAGCTCAATACTTAACCACCCTTGATATGACAAAAGGATATTGGCAAATCCCTCTAACCAGGGAGTCGAAGCCGAAGACTGCGTTCAGCACCCCCGTTGGCCTTTTCCAGTTCAAGAGGATGCCTTTTGGACTGCATGGAGCAGCGGCTACCTGCCAAAGGTTAGTGGATCAGGTACTTCGACCCCACCAAAATTATGCTTTTGCATATATGGATGATGTCATAATCCATAGTAACACCTGGGCGGAGCATCTAAAGAGGATCAGGGCAGTCTTGTGCTCCATGAAGCAAGCAGGAATCACTTTAAACCCGAAGAAGTGTGCCTTTGCAAATAGGGAGGTAAAATACCTGGGTCACCTAGTGGGAAGAGGAAAAATTAAACCTCTAATGAGTAAGGTAGATAGCATCAGGAATTTTCCCCCTCCAACAACAAAGAAACAACTAAGAAGTTTCTTTGGACTAATTGGATACTATCGCAGATTTATACCGCAATTTGTAGAGAAAAGTGCCATTTTCACGGATATGCTGCGGAAGAATTGTCCAAACCAGCTAAAGTGGACACCTGAAGCTGAAAAAGCATTTTCAGTCCTAAAAGGAAAATTGTGTACAGGACCGGTACTGAAAGGGGTGGACTTCAGGAAACCCTTTCTGGTTCAAACAGATGCATCGGATGTAGGGCTAGGAGCGGTTCTATCCCAGTGTCATGAAAGGGAGGAGCATCCTGTGATGTACCTGAGCAGGAAGTTGTCACCGGCTGAACAAAAGTATTCCACAATAGAAAAAGAATGTTTAGCTATAAAGTGGTCAGTGGAGGCGATAAGGTTTTACCTTACAGGGAGAAAGTTACAGTTGGTCACAGACCATGCCCCACTTAAGTGGTTGCAGCAAATGAAGAACCACAATGCCAGGTTGACACGCTGGTACATGGCCTTACAGGCATTTGATTTTCAAGTGGAACATCGTGCTGGGAAGTTACACAAGAATGCGGATGCCCTTTCCCGTATTACGGACTGTAGAGAAGAAGTTTCACCAGTTACACCAGTCCGTAATAACTTAAGCAGGGGGGTATGTGATAAGGGAGCTTATCATAGCTCAGGAAGGAGCTATAGAAAAGGTGAAGTGACTCCGAACAAGCAACCTGTCAGTTCTGGTAGAAATAAAAAAACAGAATTTTCCCATAAAAGACTATCAGTCCCAGAATGCACCAGGTTTCCAACAGCCATTAGAGGAGCTGAAGTGGGGAAACGTGTGTTCAATCAAGAGGGCTATGAGGTAATCCCCAAGCACTCATCTCAAAGGGCAGGGCCTGATTCAACACAGCTACGCTGTGCTAGGGTGGAGCACTCATCTATGCAGAATAAAGGTAGAGTTTATTCTACAGAGAATTATCCTCATCCTCAGTTTCATCTGGGAGATTCTCAGAATCAGCTTGGATATCCTCATCTTGGACATCTCCATCATCTGGAGGATCATCAGAAGCAGAAGCCAGAGCGGACGGACAGAAAGGGTAAGAAACCCTTTGGAAGAAAGAAGAGAAAAGCATTTGGGAGGTCTTAAGGAGTCCAGAGCAGTACGTATACTGGAAGGTATTCCAAGGGCCAGCATACACCATTGGACTGGGGAAAGCCAGGGGAATGGTGCTGCAGAGCTAGGAATCTCCAGAGGGTACATGTGAGGGAGACGGCTGCACTTGGAAGGGACCCTAGGACCCGTGCCAGAAGGTATGTGAAGAGAGATCCAGTGTCCCGGGATCTGGATTGGAAGGCTGGACATAAGAACTGGACTACATACTGGCCAGGCTATTTAGAGAGGAACTCTAACAGCAATGGAAGCTCAGGTATGAACACTGATCTATGCCCTAGCTATAACCTTGAAAGACAGCAGGGAAACAAGTATTCTCCTGAGAGTGCTACATTGAGAAATTCCTCTGTGCCAATCCATGATATTGAACCCATGATTGTTGAAGAAGGGGGAGCGGTCTTAGATACAGGCTGTGAATATATGGATTGTTCTCTGTCTAAACTCCTTTGGTAATTTTCTGTTACAAAGTACAACAACCATCACAAAAAAATACAAACTTGTTCTTTAATCTACTCAGAAAAGCTCCTGAAGTAAGATTTGAGCCACGCAGTAGAAAGCAAGCCAGCTAAGGGGTTTCAGCTGGGTAACTGCTAGCAATTGAGCCTTACCTAATTGCTTGTGAGCTCTGAGGGAATCACTTCTGAATCTATGGGGGATGTTTACTAAACTCCGAAATCGTGCGGGGCCGCGGTAGTGTGCCTGTGCCATATAAGGAGTGGGCGGGCCAGGCAGAAAAAGTTAAAAAAAACGCCCGTACGTGTGCGCGTCGCGCAAATGTGCGTGGCTCACATTAGCGCGTGGGAAGGCTAAGTGGGGCGCTGCTGGGTACATAGAGGAAAAGACCCGTAGCACAATGGTGAAGACACTAACCCAATGACCCAGGTTCCACGGGTTCAATCCCCCAGTGTGCGCAAACCGAAAAGGCTGGGTGAGGCATGAATAGTAATGGTTCGCACCTTATTTTGTGAGGCACGCTAATGTAGGGGTCTATAGGCGTCGCGCTGTAACGTCTGGGCGGCAGCAACGTGCTTATTTTGCGTGTAATCATCTGTCCCATTGCCAGATCTGGGGTGCAGTAGGCCATGCGCTGTAAATGTTGTGCGTCAGCAGGCCGCGCGCTGTCCATCTTGTGCGTCTCTGGCAGCAGTGGGCGTCGCGCTGTTAGTTGTGGATGGCGGAAGGCTGTGCACAACTGTCCATCCACAGGAACTCAGCCGTAGCACAATGGTGAAGACACTAACCAATGACCCAGGTTCCACGGGTTCAATCCCCCAGTGTGCGCAAACCGAAAAGGCTGGCTGAGGCATGAATAGTAATGGTTCGCACCTTATTTTGGGAGGCACGCTAATGTAGGGGTTCTATAGGCGTCGCGCTGTAACGTCTGGGCGGCAGCAACGTGCATATTTTGCGTGTAATCATCTGTCCCATTGCCAGATCTGGGTTGCAGTAGGCCATGCGCTGTAAATGTTGTGCGTCAGCAGGCCGCGCGCTGTCCATCTTGTGCGTCTCTGGCAGCAGTGGGCGTCGCGCTGTTAGTTGTGGATGGCGGAAGGCTGTGCACAACTGTCCATCCACAGGAACTCAGCCGTAGCACAATGGTGAAGACACTAACCAATGACCCAGGTTCCACGGGTTCAATCCCCCAGTATGCGCAAACCGAAAAGGCTGGCTGAGGCATGAATAGTAATGGTTCGCACCTTATTTTGGGAGGCATGCTAATGTAGGGGGTCTATAGGCGTCGCGCTGTAACGTCTGGGCGGCAGCAACGTGCTTATTTTGCGTGTAATCATCTGTCCCATTGCCAGATCTGGCGTGCAGTAGGCCATGCGCTGTAAATGTTGTGCGTCAGCAGGCCGCGCGCTGTCCATCTTGTGTGTTTCTGGCAGCAGTGGGCGTCGCGCTGTTAGTTGTGGATGGCGGAAGGCTGTGCACAACTGTCCATCCACAGGAACTCAGCCGTA
Source organism: Ichthyophis bannanicus (assembly GCA_033557465.1). Taxonomy (NCBI): domain Eukaryota; kingdom Metazoa; phylum Chordata; class Amphibia; order Gymnophiona; family Ichthyophiidae; genus Ichthyophis; species Ichthyophis bannanicus. The sequence goes on along the minus strand of CM066031.1, from coordinate 1,268,259,509 downwards.
GCACAATGGCAAAGACACTAACCAATGACCCAGGTTCCACGGGTTCAATCCCCCAGTGTGCGCAAGGAAAACAGGCTGAGTGAGCCACAAACCCCAATGGATAAAGGTTCAACAGGAGGTCTATGAATCTATTGCGGCGAACTGTTAATTTGGGTGGCGCACAGTTATGTCCAGCAGCATCAGGCGGTGTGCTGATGTCCACGCACAGGAAAAGAGCCACAGCACAATGGTGAAGACACGGACCAATAGTGCAGCGAGCAGGTACACCATCCCCCACAGTGTCTGGGCTCAGTGTGACATTATGTTAGGGGTCCTAGAACGAATGGTCAGCATAAGGCGGTGTGCTGATGGTCATGTGGTGGTGCTGTAATGTATTTTTGAGGCACAGTAATAGTGGATGGCAGAAGTGTTGCAGTGATGGACATGCACAGGAACAGAGCCACAGCACAATGGTGATTACACAGACCAATGTAACAGATAATATCTGATGGATAGGCAGCACAGAGTGAACCCCTTGCTGTACACTGACGAGAGACAAGGGTGTGTGCCCAGGTGATGAACCAGCTGTGAACAAATGGTCCAGTTAGCATAATATCCCAACATTGAAAACCAGATCTGGGGACCAACCTGATAAACACGTGTGTGACAAACATGCACCCAAACACCCCGCCCCCAAGAACACACTGAGCCAAACACACACAATATTACAAAGGGAGAGTCCGTATGGAAACGTAGACGACACAGTGATGTGCAAAATCGCACACACATACACAGCTGTCACCATACACCAATGTGAGCACAGGTGGCCATGGATATTAACAGCAAATCGGTAGACACAAATGTGCTCCACGACTGGAGGAGAAGAATAGTGTCCCCAAATATGTCTTGCACACACGGCAACCATCACGCATATCATAACAGCACACCATGTGCCCCTGGACAAGTCACTGGAGGGACATGTTCCAGGAAACCCTGGACTCCCAAGGTCACAAGGAGCCATAACCGCTGCAAAGCGACACATTGTAGAATCACATTAGAATCACCTTGTCTGTTAAAAAATAAACGTAGAGAAATAGACAAATGTCTGTGAATAATGCAAATTTACTTGGAAGAAGGTTCACACATACGATACACAGTGTAATCATACGTCCAAGGTGTGTCCCTCCCTGGCTAAAGATGGGAACACGGTCAGCAAGGTATAAACACACATGCTATGTAAAGGTCACCGGCTGAGCACAAATGAATGGCACGAGATAAAATGTGCATCAGGTGCATGATATGCACCATGTATCAGTGGCACACACCACAGCAGCTGCTGCATGCCCGACATGTGTCACCCACATATGATTGCAGGTAGGCAACAGGTGGTGCAAGATCAGAAACCCAAACACAACACATGTCCCCCCAAAAATAGCCCCCAGGCAACAGAGGAGGTTTCTAAATCACAATAAGATATGCTGGCCTCATATCGTAATGTGACACACACATCTATAAAGTAATGTCACGCCTCCCACATAATGGCTGCTCGCAACACCAGGAATGTGTCAATGTACACCTCATATATCAGCTAAAGCTGTGGGACTATATGCTAACAGGTAGCAGGGACACATGAAGACCAAAAGAGTTAGAAAACACAACCGGATGAAATGTGCAGACATAACAACATGCATGAGGTCACCCTGCATTGTTTGTTGTGTAGACAGTATGTGCCCACATATAGCATGGTCCAGGGAATGCAGATGTCTCTTGGGAAAATGGACAGCCACAGTACCACAGCACAAATATAAGGTCCCAATGAGAGTGTCGCTCATGCAGGGGGTAGAACAGGACTGTGCAGACATGCAATGCAAGGTGTGGACCATCATGCAGAGTGTAATGTCCGTATAGTAAACAAAGACAACAACAAGCATGTTCATATGCGAAGGATGGGGAAACATGTCACAGTGAAACACACCGAAAACATAGTTCACCATGCTGTGACTCCCAAATATAGTCAGTCAGAGGCACAAGCACCAGGCATAAACTAACATGGTACAGTGATGCCACACATGAATGGAAACACCATTGCCACCCCAAAACATCAATCAAGGATGGTGTTGTGCATGAATGTGTGTTTTGTGCAAAACATGTATCATGGCGAGGGGTGGGTCAGGTGGACATATACGATTAAAACGCTGTATGTGTTTCCCCATGCCAGTTACATGGCTGTATGCTACTGTTGAAACAAACAGATAAGCGTATACTGTGTGCCATGTCACACACATGGGCCAAACATATACAACAAACAACTGGGGATGGATGACCATAGGACAAAGATAATGTCAGTCCCTAATGCGCACACTGTCCCAAAAGCAAAGGGTCAATGATATCAGCAAGATCACGTCAAAACACCCCCATGAAAACATGGGTATGCATAGTCAATGTTCACATTCCAATATGACACAGTCCAGCAATGTTCATATGTGTCCCTGCAATCACAAGGACTCCCAGCCAAAGCATGGCCCAAAATGTGTCCTGAACATGTCTGTCATGGGTAAACAACCAGTCCAAGAGCAATAATGTCCAGCACAGGCCAGTGTTCAACTTGCAGACGTGGAACATCCAATGGCAGTTTCCCCAGAAACACGAACATGGTGGTCTGTCACACAACAGGTGTTGGAATGCGGAGCCGAGAAGCACCTGAGGAAATGGGTCTGGTGTGTCCGCTGCCCTGTGTCAAGATAGGATAAGTATGGCACACGTTAGAAACATTGCAACAGCAGCAAATATTCCCACGACGCACAATGCAGGAAATACACATACAAGGGATGCAAATGCAAACATCAGAGGATATGCACAACATATAAAACAATGATGAGAACCAACATCACATGTTAATGCAGACACGGGTGTCACATGGAAAAGGATAGGAACAATAACATGTCACACGGGCATCTCACAGCGACACACTATATGCATATGTCTGTGTCCACAGAGATGCCACATTACATGTCCATGAGATGAACAGAAACCTCCTGCCACGCACAGTTGGATGTAAGCACAAAAGAACAAATATGTAACCTAACCTATGTGTGCATCATGTGTTCCTCATCAAATCCATCAGCTATTGCATAGCCACACCAGGTCACACCGAAGGGAGAGACGTCAGGCAAACCATTAGAATCACCATGTAAATGTCCTGTAGATGGATATCCACATTATGCCTATGTATGACATAAATAGATATTGCTCAACAGTTGTTACACCAAACACAAGACTCAGCTCTGCTCACTACAAATGTGGGCCATTATGGAAATGTAAACATCACAACCGTAGAGTTATCAAAGTCCACAATGTCCCCCAGGTGCACACACCCATCATAGCACATGATAATGTATCATGCGTGTGCAATTCAGCACCACATAGTCAACCCATAAACACACAACCACACAATATGCGTAGTTCAGCACAACAGCTGTAATAAATGGCCTGTATGTGCACAACTGCTAATCTGTACACATAATGGCCGAGTCACATGCATTGCTACCCTGTTGATGGCTGATCTAACTAAGATGGTGGATGCAGCAAGTGGAGGTTCCACCAAATAACGACATTGACACACACATGTACATCTGCTGTAAATAAGGCACAACAGCTGTTACACTAACCATTATGAACACAGACACATGGGGAGATGTGTGACAACAGCACGATATGGGCAAGGGAGGCTCACCGTCAATAAGTAAACAACACCAGCTACCCACTGAGACACATAGCTGCCAATATGTTTGTCCCCCTGACCCCAGACACATACAATGTATCTGTAGATCTACTCACCTTGAACTCCAGGATCTGGCGGATGTCCGTTCATGTCCCAATGATACACGCCGACACCGTTGTCATCATGTATGTCCTGTTTAGCGGAGAAAATATAAACTAAAATAACTGTCAACTACGAGATGTGGAAAACACACTGCACCTCAATGTCCCCAGCTGTCACACAACATTACATGACCTTACAACTGACTGTTCACCCTCACACTGCACAGATCGTGCACATGGGAGTGTCATAATGTAGATGTCCAATGCTAATTGGAGGGCCCCACAGAGCCGTCAGTTGGCCACACTCCCTCTCTGTTGGTCCACAAATATGTCTAAAGAGGTGGCTGTCTCCACAATGTTCTGGACGTATCCAAAGATCACACTATCAGTCTGTGTCAACCAGGTTTAAACCAATACCCCCTCTCCGTGTGTGGTACCCTCAATATGTTGTCTTGTATCACAGTGTAAAGACCTGTGACACCTGGAAGATATGCACCACAACCACATGTATCCACTGTGTAGATGCATAATATCCAGTGTACATCTCCCACAGCAAATAATACTGTGTGTGCTGATTGTGTGTTGAAATACATGGCAAGCTCAACAACATGTATGGCTAAAAACAACCCCCTGTCTGCATGTCACCTGACCATGATGTCTGCATGTCATCCCATTGTGTAACTGTGAGAATGTTGAACCATGGATAGGCCACCTGTTCCCCTGCTCCCAAAAACATACATCTAGGACTGTGTGTGTATGTGGACCTAACATCCCTTGCTAGTGTCCTGAAGGTATCCGTGGCTGTGTACTGTGCCATCCTGCCCTCCAAATACCATGTACCTGAGCCATGAGGTGGATGTACAGATACCCCGAAATACATATGCCCTGCTCACAAATTAATAACACAAAACCACATTAAAGGGCTCACAGGCAGCGTTACAGTTGCCCAATGAAATCCACCTGTTGATGTGACCCACATGACATCTGTATGTGTGTACAAGTAGGATAATGAAACTAATGACCCCGCCTCAAACATAGGCTAGCAAGCAGATGGACCCCTGGCTGCAGAGTGAACATGTTCACATGTTTCACCACATACATGTCTGTGCTACGTGAAGAGGCATACCTTGCCATAAAATGGTTGTGTTGCAGCAAAACATGTAACAAGACATCAATAACATCATGGGAATGTCGTCAGGCGCATGCCAACTGTGCACTGTCTGACATGTTGCATTGCAAATAACAAAGAGACACACATAGCCAGCTCACAGGGGTAGAACACACACACAAGCCCCCAAAGAGGAATGTACAAAGCAAACCAATCATAGCATGAGTGCTGCGCACAAACATGGCCCTCCCCACCACACCAAACCACGTACCACATGCCTGACACCGTGCTCCACACACACAGGAGGACACTATACCTATGTCTGGCCAGCAGTTGCTATCACAAACAGCCACTCACTGGTACTGTGGCCCCCAAAGCTCCAAAAGGTGTACCAACCCACAGCCACACACGACACCAACAGCCGCTGTTGATCCCTGTCCACATTGTCCAAAAAACACCCATGCATACATGTTATGACATTTGTACACCTGAGGGACAATGCAGGCCTGGATCTGAATGTCAACTGGTCAGAAACATCACCCCTACTAAGCAGCACATGCACACACAGGCACATATATGTGGGCAGATGTGCTATACATACCAGTGAATAGTTCTGTAATCAACCTCCGCCTGACTGCTGTGCCTGCCTGTGTGTCAACACAGGCACGTACAGGGGGGCACGGTGGATCCTCCTCCACATCCTCATTAATCTCTGCAGGGATACCATGCCTGAGAGCAATGTTGTGCAGGATGCAACAGGCTACGATTATCTCTGCAACAGTCATTGGCGCATATTGTAAGGCCCCACCTGTCCGATCCAGACACCTGAAGCGACTTTTCAACACGCCAAAGGTGCGTTCTATGACAGAGCGGCTGGAGGCGTGGGCCTCATTGTACCTCCGCTCTGCACGTGTCCGTGGCTGGCGCACAGGGGTCAGCAGCCAGGGGCGACACCCATACCCTGCATCACCTGCAGAAAATAAAATGCAGGTCAATGAATAAACGCACCACACCATAAAAGGACACATGTATAGACGTGAGAAGCAACCTCAGAACACATAAGGACAGAAATATATGACACCAACAACTACCTACCTGACCTAATTACACCTATGCTGATTGAAATGCAACAAAGGGCCTCTGTAGTCTGTAAAGACCTGTCAAACTACAACACAATCACATTGTGTCCACAAATGATCCGCTAGGTGTAGCACAGGCGTCCTGTCATGGTGTTCATGGTCACATCCCTACCACCATCACCACCAATGACACACTACAACAGCAACACACACGTAACATAAACAGAATATATGCTTGCCAAGCAAAAACCACAATAATGTATTTAGACGCAATGTAGGGGCACACAACGAACATGTATGACCGTGAGCTCAGCCAGGAGAAACATTATATCACCTCAACAGCCCGCGTCCTCCAAGGTCTACATATCGACATATACCAGTCTGACGCCAGATGCTGTTGACTGCTGCCCATCAAACATCCCATTGGACACCCTGGCCACTGTCCCCATCATGTATCCCTCCTTGTTAAGCAGCACAACACATAAAACAACACTGTAGCCCATATGATCACTAAAACATCACAACTAATGAGCATAACTACGTCCCTGTGTATGTCCCACCAATAGCTACCTGTCTCTACACAACATGGCCCCTTGCCCTTGCTGTCACCTCACACAAATTACGAGTCACATCAGGATAATCACATACAATGACGCCCTGGTACGGCATATCTGCAGTGGCTAAAGGTAATGCAAAGCCCAGACCTGATTGGACCCCTGTAATGGCACAGGACAAAAACATGAACATAACAATGCAAACGTGTACTCCCACTTGCAAAGGCCGAGAACATGCATGATACGTACCCAACCCACCACCCTCTGTTGTCTAACAATCAATGGCTAACATCCCCACGACAGGGTGAGTGTGTGGCCCTCACACGCACATGATAATCACAAGGTGCATGGATTGTCAATCACATACATCTCACAGGACCTAACACAGGTACAATCCAAAACCATGCATGCACAGGTGGGTGAGTATGGTAACAAACCAACCCCACCCACCCACCCCACCCCTGTGCATAGATGACATACACATCCAATCGTAATACACACACAGCACAAACGTCAGAATATGTGCATATGTCCACTACCAACACCAGCATATAAATTGCACATATGTCCGTAATATGGCTGTGAAATGGCCAATTATGTCCCCTGGTAAATGAGGTCTACAGTCCCCCAACAATGTCAACCCATATCATTAGTCACACTGCTGAATGTTTGCTCGGTGTCACAATGCACAGAGAGCAAACGCTGCACTACATGAGAGATGTCACAACAAAACAGTCATATATGCATCATGACATTATTTAACGGTCACTACTCACCCAGCAATATGCAGTCACCATACTGTCCCTCCTCAAATTCCCTGAATAGTGCTGAGCGATGCAGGATATAGGAGTCATGGGTGGACCCTGGAAACCTTGGGACCACATTCAGAATATGCAGATTAGCATCACATACAACCTGAACATTCAGGGAATGGTAGTGTTTGCGGTTGCGAAACACCACCTCCCTGTCTCTTGGCGGGACCAGGGCAACATGTGTGCAATCAATAGCTCCCATCACGTGTGGTATCCCAGCTAATGCCTCAAAGGCCTGGTTCAGGGTCCCCCAATGTTGCCTACTGTGGGGAAGGCCTATGTAATTCCCCACCCGGCTGACCATAGCACGCAGTACTTGGTGGAGACAGCGTGAGAAGGTGGGGCGGCTCATGCCACCCACTGTGGCCACAGAGGTCTGGAAACAGCCAGAGGCGAAGAAATGTAACGCAGCAAGGAGCTTGACTAAACCTGGTATGGCATGGGACCGGTCAGTCAGGGGCTCGAGGTCAGGTCTCAGATCCTCATAGAGCCCCCTAATAGCCCTTGTGCTCAGTCGGTAAAGGGAGAGTACCTGGTCCTCACGCATGCCCTGGAGCTGGGCCCTGGGCCTGTAGAGGCGTGGCTGCCGAGCCTGCACCTCAGCACGCCGTCTGCGCCCTCCACGCCCAGCACCTCTCTGGACGGCCTCCACAGCTGCAGGTCTGAGTTGCTGCGGGTCTACACCCATGTCCTGTGCCTCAGCCCCATGGGCATCATCTCCCCTGTCCGGCAACCGCAGCATCTGCCCACGTCTCCCGGCACATGCAACAAAATATATGTCAGACATCAACACCCCTGTGTGGCTACACAAGCACAGACACACAGACACAGACACCGACACACACAGAGACACACACACACGCGCACACACACACACACGTTCCCAAACACTGGACACCGTACAAACCACGAAAGAAAACACAGTCAAAACAAAACTCACAAAACAGACTGTCATACACCTGCTCTCAGTTTCAACACACCAACACTCGCCGCGCCTACGAAAACACCCTCAATGTCTCCAAATCTGCAGAAGCAATTTAAACAGGTGACTGGTATGTCCGTACTGTGCGCATGCGCTGTTGTGGGATTGCGACGCTTGTGCGAGGCGAACATGTGCATTATCCTGCGCATCTGCATGACGTTACGCATGGGCGACTGGCTGTGGGTGCCGCGCATGTGCAACTGTTGGCGCGCGTGAGTGTGTGTGAATTAGCGAGACGCGCATGTGCCAACTGAGTCACACGAGCGTCTGCGTGTGCGCGGAGCCCGTTAAGCATGGGCGTAAGCATTGCCCTGACGTCATGATGCTCCTAGAAATGCACATGCGCTAAGAGTATCATTTGCGTGTCGCGCACAAAACACGACAGCCTAACGCACGCCCATGCGCAATTGGATATCGGCGCCGCCCACAAGCAGCGCCGTCGCACAGTTGCACATGCGCAACGTGCGCGCCGCAAAAAAAAAGGTACAAAGGGACACGGAAACACAAGGTAAAGGTTGAGGGTTGACTGAGGAGTGGGCGGGAGTGTAGTAAGAGGCTGTGTATTGAGAGGTGTCCTAGTGATAGGTAGGTTTCTGTTATCTGTGTCATCAGTTGTATCCTGTGGTCGTATCTGTTGTCATATCCGTAGTCCCCTGTTTATTGTGTGAACGTCTCTGTGTACTGTGCTGCTTACTGTTACAGTTCATGTGTTGTGTGACGTGTGAGGAGGTCATAGTTGTGGTGTCTGTTCAGTGGGTGTTGTAGGGGAGGCAGAGGGGGTGAGGTGAGTTGGGGAGGGGACAGGTGTGCAGAGAGAGGTGGGTGGAGGGGGATGGAGAGGCGGAGTCAGAGCCAGAGGGGGAGGGGGAGAGAGAGGGGTACACAGAGCGATCGAGAGAGGGAACGGGAGAGGGTTAGGGAGAGGGAGAGGGAGGAAGGGACAGAGAGAGAGAGGGATAGAGAGAGGGAGGGTGTGAGGCTGAGGGTGCGGGAGGGTGTGTGTGCGGGGCGTGCAGGTGAGGTGGCCCCACCAGTGCCACTGGAGGCAGGGCCTGTGGGTCCTGAGGGCCCTGAGGAGCCAGTGGCAGCACCAGGGATAGCAGCACCTGCACAGCTGGCTCCCAGCAGGCACACTGGGAAGAGGAAGAGGGTACCAGTGCCTGAGAACCTGCGGAGGAGGGCAATAAGATTTACGGATGCTGAGAACCACACCCTCCTCTCCATGGTCCTGGAGAACTACGAGGTGCTGTTTGGCCGTCTTAGCTCACGGACCAGCACAGCAGGACGGCAGGCGGTCTGGGAGGAGGTCAGGCATGGAGTTGCTGAGGTAGGGGGCCCCCTGCGGGACATAGACAGCCTAAAGAAAAGATATTCAGATATCAAGAGAGGTGTGCGTCAGCACATGTGTGCCGAGAAATACCATGCCAGGGGCACAGGTGGCGGGGGCCCCCTACCAGCAATGCTCAGCCCCCTGGAGCAGCAGCTGGCGGAACGCCTGGGACCTGTATACACCTATGGGCTGCCTGAGATGCTTGACACTGCAGATCCACATGCAGGTATGTCTGTTACGCATAACCATCACATCTCATCACCTCCCTGATAGTAACATTGTGTAACCAGCTCACCTTTGCAAATGCACACCCATATCTATCTCCACAGCCCCATAATGTACCTACGCAGGGATCAGAGGTTGTGTGCACTGCCCCATCATACCCTATGTTGTCATACAAATACACACAGTGCTACCACTGGCTCCATGGCCTTGAGGGTCTGAGGTGGGGTGGGCCCTGGATTTGGGTTTGTATGTGTGAAGGTGCAATGCTAATGTAGGACGGGGACTGTCATGGACATGCTGATGTATGCCTCCCACCTCTCGGTGTGATGCAACAAGCACAAAGGAATGTAGCTCAGACAGAGTAGTGGCAAAGGGGAACATTACCCCCAAATGCAGTAAACAGACATCCCCATCAAAACTGTCCCTGACATTACGTTGTGTGACACACATGTAGACATCAAGTTATGACTGGAGCATGAACCACAATGTGTCTGTACTGTAACCCAGTCACGCTAAAGCCTATCTCTCTACTGTCATATGCTCTGCAGGCCATTATCTACACACCATACATATTAGGATGGCCATGAACAGTCAGGCCATGCCTCACCAATCTCCGTTGATCAGACAGGCTCTGCTGTTCGTTGTTGCCGCAATACAATCATTGTCCAAGGGGGATCCAAGGGTACATCATCCTCATCACATCCCCCTGAGTGCACCCATCTCTGTGTAGGGATTAACCGTCATCTAAGAGATATGTGATCTGTCTAAGGAGTAACTATGCCTGCTGTACAGCTGGACTGTCTAAAGGTGCATCAAACGTATTGGGGAGGTCAGGCTTGCCAGACGACACATCATGGAACCAGATGGTCACAGCTCTGTTTGCACATCTATGACATACACTGTTGTAACCCCTCCCCCACCTGTCTGTGTAAGCAAGTGGTGGGTGACACATGTCACCTGTATGTGGAGTGTCACTGAACCGTGTCTCAAATGTACGAGCCGCTAAGTCCTCCTGGATAATAACTCCCCCAAATAGATCAGGTGTGTCCCACGCACCGGCCTACGGGGCAAATCCTCAAGTTATCTGTTGTGAATAGCTCTGTTTGGGAAAACACATGACATACAGCAGATAGCTGCCGTCATAATGCCTGACTCAGGCCCGCTGCTGATAATAGCAGTCACACTACCTGTCTGCATTTTGATGTGACACAGCAAATACAAACACCATGTACCTTGTACTGGGTATATCTTGTTACATATGTGGCCACTCTGCTCTCCTTCTCACGGGTTAGCTATGCCCTCCATAGGCATAGCCATCAACCCTGTGTCTCCCAGTGCCCCACACCTCACCTGTTCTCAGATGGTTATGTTAGGCCCTGAATATCCCAGGCAAATGCTGTGTTGTGGTGAATCACCTCCACTACGAATGCTGCTCGGCATTGTTTCCCCCTCTATGTCATAGGTGTCAGCAGCAGAGGCAAGGTCATGGCCCCCAGGTTGTTTTCCTCCCCCCTCCTCTGCTCTCACCTCCTCTGTGTCTCCCTGTCCCGCTCTGTGTGAGCAGCTGGCTCTGCATAGCGCAGTGTGCCCCCTGCTGTGCCGTGTCCGATATTTGGGCCAGCCGTCCCACACCCCCGAGGTGAGGTGTTCTAGCTGATTGGCCATGTGTTCTGTGTGTTGAGTACATAGGTGGCTGCATCCACCTGCATGAGACACACCTGCCAACATAGCCCCATCTGGGTACATGGTGTCTGTGTGTGTGTGAGCATGGCACGCCCCCCCCCCCCTCTCAGGCCACAGCATGACATCAACACCAGATGGAATACACCGAGCAACACAGGACTAGCTGTGCGTGACACAGCTGTCACATTGCCAACATGGGCCAGGGTCTGATGTCAGCCGCATGGTCAATGAGACGCCCTTGAAGGAGATGCCCCCACCCCAACATGTGAGGGGACCTACACCTCTCACACACATGTCAAGCATCGTCTGAAGGGTGGGTTCCCTGAAACTATGCAGCATATGGCGCCAGCAGATATGCCATGTGTGCAGGTGATGCACATCCGCAAACGCACACAATCTGTGACTGTGCTACCACACCCCTCAAAACCACAGTAGCACATGTGCACGGTCAATCACATGTGCACAAATGCGACAATTGTGGTTGACGGTGAGAGTACGGTGTATGTCTCTAGTTGCGCTATGAGTAGCATCACAGCAGGCACCACGGAATGCATGGCGGAAACAGAGATTACCTGTCACATGTTGCACACACTGCATTGGCCAGGTGTGCTCATACACGTCTTCCCAGGGCATAAGGGCAGAAGTGTCAACCATTCCCTGACCCTGTGTTTGCAGCAATACACGGCCTGTGTTGGTATGGTGACATATGTTCCCACTGGGATATGTCGTGGACACTCACAGCTGCAGACATCTTTGTAGTGGCGTGTGTCCCCATGGTCCACTGTCAGGTTGCAGGGACACATACAACATGTGTCACACATCCCATCACTTCCCGACACATTCCAGACAGGTGATGTTACTGGTAACCCTGACCCACACCCCTGACACTGCCGCGCCTCACCTCTACTGTCATGGAGTATGTGCCCGTGACGTGTTATGTTGCATCTGACATACTCTACGCACAGTGCTGCATGTGCCTGTCAATGGTCCCACTATCATGTACAGTTCGAGTTCAACACATTGTCGGAATGTGGCATACACATGTAACACTGCATATACAGTATGTCCCATGGGGATATGCACTACACAATGGCATGCACACTCAAACAGGGGCTGCCAATGAAGGTGTACCTGTTGGTGATGTGCAGCCCTGTGTGCACCTGCCACTGCCAGATGGGGTGGGAGATGGACTGCGTGTGAAATGCACATGGGAGCATATAATGGAACACGGAGGACACACAGGGTGTGCAGGGCTCTGACACACACCAGATCCCCTGGAACAGGTCCATGTTATGTAGGGGGTCCTGTTTGCAGCACACATGCAGGGTAACCACAACATGACATATCCCTTCCCCTGAACACACACATAAATGTAGCTGTACAGCACACACATATGTGTTTGATCTGTGTCTGTCTACAATACAGGTGACTACAGCACAGTCCGGCCACGTGAGGAGGAGGAGGAGGAGGAGGTGGAGGAGGAGGTGGAGGTGTGGGAGGCATCTGACATGGAGGGGCATGAAAATGCTGCGGCTGCAGAGGTGCTGCTGCAGGGGGTGAGTCCTTGTCCCCAGGAGGGGCACACTGAGCCTCCAACAAGCCTCACCACACAACGTTTGGCTGAAGGAACAGCTGATGCAGCACCACCAGCACAACGGGATACCGGGGAGGATGTTCTGAGAGCTGAGCTGCGGGCCCATGCCACCTCGTCACATCGGGACAGTGAAGGTGGGTGGGCAAAAATGTTCACGCAGATAACCCATATGTTCTTTGTACATACACTAACAGGTGTGCACACTCTACCAGGACTGTAAATGTGTGTGACTACACAAACACACACTCGGTGTGCACAATACCGAACAGTGTGAGACACATCAGCATACAGTATGTGCAACACACTGTGTGCAAGGCGACCAAAGGGTATGCCACACATACCCATTAACCTACATATCGCGTCACATCATTGTTTGATTTGGCCAGACACACCTATGGACTGATCTGTCTCTGCTCATACAGTAGGTACCAGCAGCAGGCACGTACCACATGCAATACAGGGCCCAGGGAAAACGTGGACAGCAATAGGATGAACCACCTTTAGCACCACACGTATTATCCAGAAACTATGCGCCTATGGCCCGACTCAGGCCGTGGTCCGTGTCCATCTTCAGGGGCAGGCTCATTAGGCAAACCACACCTTCACAGTGTATTGAGAATGACCTATTCAACCACAGGGACGCACAGGGGCCCTTCACCTCTCAATGCAGTCACACACCTTCTGCTATCCGAATATAATGAACCAGTCGTGCATCCGTGCAAGGGGAGGCCTTCCTGTAACACATTTCCACGTTCACATTGTTACAACAAGGCTTCCCCTTGCGTGGATGCACTGCTGGTTAATTATATTTGGATGGCAGAATGCGTTTGTCTACATTGAGAGGTGAGGGGCTCCGGTACATCCCTTTGGTTGATCAGGTCCTGTCCAACACACTGTGGACGTGTGTTTAACCTGATAAACCTGCCCCTGCAGAGGAAAAAGGAATACGGCCTGTGTCGGGCCATAGGCCTCTACTGTCTGTATAATATGTGTTGTGATAAAGGTGGTTTGTCCTATTGCTTGACACGTTCGTAATGGGCCAAAACATGTTATCAACTATTATGTCGACATCTTTTTCCTGGGTTGTGTTTCCCAATGTGGAACCTTGCATCATGTAGCCATACGTCGAGTGTTATGTTCTTTGGTGCATACCTTTGCACCTCTCCACATTACATTTCATCTTCCTTTTGGATACCCCATCTTCCAATACATCTAGATCCCCTTGCAATTTAACACAATCCGCTTGGATTCTGACAACCTTAAAAAGTGTTTTTCCCATGTGCAAATTGATTGCCTCACTCGTAGGTCCCTTTTGCAGGTAAGTTATGAATATGTGATAGAGCAACAGACCCAACACTGATCCCTGCCTCACTCCATGTATTACCTCTCTCCATTGGGGAAATTGGCCACCTAGCCCTACCCTCTCTGCCCTCTGCTGCCACCCCTGCTACCATGCACATTCAGGGCTACCTTCCCCGCCCCCCCCCCTTTGTGTGACTCTGAAACATCCCGATGGCCTGCCACCAGCAGTTGCATGCATAGCATACACCTGTCTAGGCAAATGTGCAGCTTGTACCCCTGTGATGCAACATCCTGTCATCAACATACGCATTGTGAGCCCTGCACATGCCTCATAGGGTCTACATGCACTGTTATCTGACCACTTGAGTCTCCCCCTGGGGGGATGTGACACCCTTATCTGACAGACGCATGGTGCAGTTGTGGATGGGCCCATGTCCTGGGTGTGAATCTGCTGCTCACACCCCATCCCTCATAGTCATGAGCAATGCACCTATCACCTGCCCATGCCGTGTGTATCCCCTAACTCTGCATCCCACATGTTATGTTTGTTAGCATTTGAACTCCCCTACAAAATGTGTATCCCGAGGTGTCATTGCAATCACCTGCGCACCCTCCAGCCACACACACAATGTACATATTGTTGCTCTGTGTCCCAGGGAATATTGTACATGTGCTGGACAGTGTTGTGCCTGCTGAGATGGGTTATCCCTGTGCCTGTCACACACATCATTTACATTGGGCACGTCCTGTGTGTGGCCTAACATACACCTTTGAGGTATGTCCCCATTCAGTTAAATATGCAACCTGACCACTACAGTTCGTAACATGCAGGGGAAAAGCATGTGTGACATGTCCCACCCTGTTGTGTATTACTGTCATACCTGGCAGGGGTAGCTCTACCACGGCCATTTTCTCCCCACACAGGCATTCGTCAGGAACTCATAGCTCTGCGGCAATCCTCTGAACGTCTCATCCAGGAGATGGTCCATCTGCGCCAGAGCATATGTGACCGGCCATACCAGAGGATGTGTGTGGCCATGGAGGGCATCGAGGCTGCACTGGTGAGGATGGCACCACCGCCACCACAGACACCACCACCACCACCACCGCCGCCAACACCACCTCCGCTACAGGCACCAGAGGATCGGGTGGCGCCAGGGGAAACGGGGACCTCCCTTGCCAGGTGCCATACCTGTGAGGCGACGGCGTCGCAAATAGAGCAGACCAAACATGGTTACCCTAGCATACATTAAGAGTTACACTCCAATGTGTGTCCCCTTTATTGCTCAGGTGTGTGCACATGAATGCTCTGCCCATGGACAGATGATCTGAGACCAGGCCCGTTGTTGCAGGGATTGTCACACTGTCAGGTATTACTGCACACATGCCATTACCTGGCATTCCAGACATGCACATGCTGTGGTCACTGACCCTTGGCTACAACTCACAGGTGTACACATGGGCCCACTTGCATATGTCGGCATGCCCCAGGGGTTACAGCACCAATTTCCTGCCCAGTCACCATTTACATCCCCGTCAGCCGTGCACAATGGGGGCATACGTGTGCCCATTGGGTGTTTCCTTGGCAATGCTGACAGGCCTGTCCCGCACCTACATGGCATACATGTGTCTGCGACACACATGTGTGCCATGCATATTTACATTGCTGCTGTCCAACACCAACTGCTGTCCCACCAGACCCATCCCTGTGACATGCTTGTGTCTCGGGAACATATGCAGGGCAACATTCTCTGGGCCTACACCTGTCCCATGGCCATGCCCACATAGATATCACACAGCTCCTCATGTGTTGCTGTTACCGTTATGGTGTCCATGCCAATGTGTGATCCCCAGGAAGGTGGATAGACATATCCCGATCCTTGCATACATGGTGTGCGTGTGAGGCAATCACAAGGCCATTGATGCAAAGTACAAACTAAAACCATTTATTTACACAACAGAAGTAAAACGGGCAAGTCATGCCCAACATCAATGCCAAAAGGGGGGGTGGGAACACTGCGCAACCACAGGGAACATGGGGGCGT
>CM066031.1:1268224151-1268242494 GCA_033557465.1 Ichthyophis bannanicus | reverse complement strand
CTGGCATATTGAAATCACCTATTAGTAGCACTTCCCCTTTCCTGGCAATGCTGTGTATGTCTTCTATTAAATTTCTGTCCACTTCCTCTCTGTGAGGGAGGTCTGTATATTATGCCAATACAAAAGAATTTCTCTTTCTCTCTTTCTTGTTTAACCCACAGCGCTTCCTCTCTCATTTTTAAGCCCTATAATTCAATAGCTTTAATATTATTTTTTACATATAGCACCACTCCTCCTCCCCTTTTTCCTACCATATCCTTCCTGAGCAAAGTATAGCCTCATATAATTACATCCCAGTCATGGTTGTCCATGAACCATGTTGTAACTGCATCTCCTAAGCTGCTCCTCTCATTGAGAGTGTTTGGCTGATGCAAAATACACATAAATACTGATGATACATAAATGTTGATGCAAACTAGACTACATATACTAGTCTGTTGCATGCCCAGAACATTGTAAGGTAATCTCAGTGCACTCAAAGATAATATAACAGCAGGTAGAAAGTGATATGTATGTCATGACATACCTTGCATCACAACATACATGGCAATAAGAGAAATCCTTTCATTGGTCATCTCTAAAAACAGTCTTTACAATGCTAAGTATGGACCCTTACCAAGCTCACAAAAAATGGTGGTTTTGGGCATGTTTTATTGAAAAGGATATGTTTTCACATTTACTTATGGAGAACCTTTTTGTGATATTTTCTGCCCTATCACACTGGCACCTGGAGATGTTGCGGACATCCATACAGTCCAGGTACTGGCCAGGCATTATATCCCCCCTGAATTGCAGATGAGCACACCAGATCCTCCTGTGCAACCTCAAACCAAACACACACACACACACACACACACACACACACACACACACACACACACACACACACACACACATACACATACACACTATCTCTCACTTTCAGTCACATAAAACATCATTCTGCCAAAAAGATGCCCTGAACCTATAAATGACAGCTGGTATGACATAATAGCATGGAGTCTCAGGACTAAAAATCTCTGTTTCTCACTCAAACAATAATCCTTTCCATACACACTCACATACTATTCCTACATCACCAGTCCCATTTTTCAAGACTCAGTAATTGTTAGGGTTCCCTAGATTAGCTTCTTAATACCTCTTTAGCTTCCAAGATTCGCACACCTCTGATTTCTGTTCTTTATAAATGCATCATGTGGTGTTTTTCCATACTGCAGTCCACCATTTCAGAAAAAACTAGTCACCACCTTTATACAAACACAGCAGAATATTTTCTAAGTACTGGCCTTATTCCATGTCTCTGGCATGCATAATGGGCACGTCTGTGCGGACTTCCAAAAACATGCATGGACCTTTCCTGAATATGCTTTGTATGTCTCCATGGCAAACCCTGCCCCTGTTCTGCCGCTCCCAGACATATTCTGAGATCCCCTTGTCAGCTAAATAAATGTCCATGGGCGCTATATACTAGAATATGCTCGTAGACATTTTTGGCAGATAAATGTCCCCAGCACACGTACAAACCCTTATTCATTTTCTAAAATGACCCCCCTAGTGTTCAGCGTTCTACCCTACCTGTTATGTGTTTTGTTATCATGTTTCTTGTAACTTGTACAATGTTAGTTTAAATGTAAATCACATTGATCTAGGGAAATGCGGTACATAAAAAATGTTAAAATAAATAAATAAGAGAGAAAAGGAGTAGGAATTAAAATCCAGGCAAAATACAATCAAGCCAACCAAAAATTGCTAGAATGCAATGAGCACAAATGCTTAGGGGTATGTTTACTAAAGTCCGGGAATTTGCGCGCCGCAAATCAGCGCACGGCAACGCGCCACTTAAACGGTGACAAACGCTCCTAAACGCCCCGCACAGGTGCGAGGAACCCCCGTGAATGTGCGCGACACACTAACGGGCCCCGCACAAATACGGGCCCGCAAATGTCCGAAAGAGGCGTGTAACGGCGAACGGAGGGCGGAGGAAGGTCCCCGAGGGGCGGAGAGACGGGGTCAATGGGCGGGTAAGGGGAGGGGAGAGGCTCCCCGCACATGAACGGGGCCGAATTTCCCATGAAAAAATAGCGCGAGTGAAACAGTCGCGCTAGAGGTCATATAAAGGCAAGAGAAACCATTTCCGTTAGCAATGTACAGCAAAACCGGGGAAACCTGCAAAACGTAAGCAGTGTGATACATGTGCACAGCAGAAAGGTGAAAGTAAAAATAGACAATGACCAGAAAATCAATAATAAAAATAGTAATGCAGCTTGTGAACAGTTACAGTAATGGGCAAATATAAAAAGCACACCCAGGACAGTCCCAGAAAAAAAGATATGAATGTAGGAAGGGCCATGGAGCTGAGACTCCCCCAAAAATAATTCCCAGCCCTGTGGCTGTCCTGGGTGTCTTCCAAATGGTTGCCCACCAATATCACTGTTGCCCAGCTTAAAAGTAAAGCCCCGGTATATGTGTCTATTTCTGGGGTTTAGCTGCATGTTTGTCACCAGACAAGGTGAATGAGGCCACAGTAAAAGACTGAAGAGCAAGCTGTGCGTCCCCATCCTGACAGGTGTCCTATCACCAGGTACTGCACTGCCTCTGCGGCCACAGTGTGGTGCAGCAGACAGAGCCAGCACCTCCAAAACAGGAGGGTCACAGGTTCAAATCCCAGCTGGGGCTCATGCCAGCCCAGTCCCAATATTTTAACCATCACCAAACAGAGATAGTAAAGACACCCCATTATTGCAGAGAGCATAAACATCTTGCAAACACCCATATTTTACCCTCCAGTGCACATGCACCTGAACAATGGGCATCACCCACAGCCGAGTTCCCCAAATGCAGTCCTGGAGTGGCTCAAACTAATCAGGCCATATGCGTTTGCTAAGATGAGGACATGGCAGCATGTTGGTGGAACAGTACAGAGGGTGGAGGGGGCAGGGGCTGTGAGCCACAGAAGACAGTGGCTTAGCCATGTGCAGTCTGGCACCGTCCACTGCTACAGACAGGCCGTGATGGATGTACAGACATGGACCTCCCAGGGAACCCAGTCAATCTGTGGCTACATGGTGGTGCAGTGCACACAGATAGTGTATGCAAGAACATAAGGTCACAGGTTCAAAGCTCAGCTGGGGCTATGGCCAATTCCACCCACATTTTTGTCCAACAACTAAACTGTGCTGGTAAGCACAAACCTGTAATGCAGAGGAGATAGGCATTGTCTATATGGCTATCATTTCCCATCCAAAGCACATACACCATTAACTGTGGCATCACTCAGATCAGAGTATCCGAAATGCAGACCTGGAGGACCACACACCATTCAGCATCCATGCTGCGGCTAATACTAATGATTGTGCTGCATATCTATGCACCACCCCCATGTTATGCAGATGTAGCACATGCATATCCATGAGGGACATCCTAAAACCAGAACAGTGTCTGACACACCATGACCTGATGTGTGTAACCCATATGAAAGGCATCAACCAACAGGCCATGACACACCCATACCCACAGGCCCCATTGGACAATGCATCCTGGAGAGGCAGGACAGTGGGCCCTGCCTGTAATCCCCAAAAGTAGCAGATGTGTACCTTAGCAATGCCACCCCACACCTATGTACATGGCACACAGCTATCCAAGGTCCCATGTGAAAATATGTTCATAATGATTCAAATGCTCAGTACATGTGTCCCATTGAGCACCACCATAACAATCATTCAGATGTGTGTGTTGTGTGCAGCAGGTCTTGTGTCTGATAGTGCGTACCGCCCTGGGGAGTGACCCCCAACAGTCAATGCCTAACATATCCATGCCTGTAGTGTCACCAGGACTGGTGTGTTGGCCAGAGCTGTCAAACCTCTCGATTGTAGCACAAGAGAGGACCAACCTGGGTAATGGTCACAGCAATGTGAAACATCATCAGACACACCCAAGAAAGGCAGGGCCAAAATATATGAATGTTGGAAGGGTCACCAGCCCCTGCGGCATAAATGTTGAATGATCACACATTGATGTAGGATAGAGCAGGTTTCCCCACAGCAATGGACAGGTCCCCTATGGCATGCACATGTTGCACAACAGCATGTGTGAGTTGGGGGGAATGTGCAGTAGAGGTAGTTGCCGACATGCACACTGTATGGTTTAAAACTGTGCGCCCCCAGCACCAGTAGCAGAAGGGCCTGTAGCATGTTGGGAGAACTTTACTGGTATCTGAGGGGGCCAGTGGCAGGTGGCCAGAGAAGATGGAGGCTGAGCCAATGCCATGTGGGTGCACCGGACCACAACAGAAAGGCCCGCTATGACAAACAGACATGCCATCTCCAGGGTCCACATTCACTCTGTGACTGCAGTGTGGTGCAGGGGACACAGCCAGTGTGCTGGGGAGCCAAAGATTACCAGTTCAACTCCCAGCTGGGGCCAGCAGCAACACTGTGCACATATTTTACCCACCAGTAAAACGTGAGAGGAAATCAAAACATGTCTTGCAGATAACAACCAATATGTGTAGAGCACCCAACCTTTTTTCGGTGACCTCACAACCTTTTTCTTTTTGTCGGAGCTAGCCGTAGGAAGGTCGGAAGAGAAACCGACCCACACCAAGCGAGTAGCTACTTTTATTATTATAGGTTCCTCACCAAAATAAAGTTAAAGGTCATCTAACCATACAATAGTAAAAAGACTTATCTCAGTACAGAAATGCCAGTTATGAGAGATACACGATGCGCACGTTTCGGGCACTCTAGCCCTGTTTCAAGTGCAATAACTAGGATTCCTCAATCCTCAAATACCATCCTCTGAACGCCGCCAATGCAGCTAAGGTCATTATTACAATGGCTGATGAATCACTTTTAAAATAAAAGAACCGACCAATCAGTATCGGGAAAACCCCCACATGATGGGGAACCCCTGATCTGATTGGTTTTCAAAAGTTATGACGACATCATCATCTTATGCTCTTCAAAACACCTGGTATCATCCTTCCGAAATAGGGATATATCATTATTATGTCATTCCCGATGGTCACATAGAATTGTAACTTAAATAAGACTCTGCCAGTCTATTTCCCTGTTCAAACCTCCTGGCTCCATTGTATCAAGATGAAAATGCCATCGTTGTTCTATGTATTGCAGACGTTCTTCCTGCTGTCCTCCCCGAGGATTAGCTGGCACATGATCAATAATAGACCATTGAAGCTGGTCAATAGTATGAGAATATTCTATACAATGAGAGACCATGGGTGCAGAAAGTACCGCACATCATGTGGGGTTTTTCCCGATACTGATTGGTCGTTTCTTTTATTTTAAAAGTGATTAATCAGCCATTGTAATAATGACCTTAGCTGCATTGACGGCGTTCAGAGGATGGTATTTGAAGATTGAGGAATCCTAGTTATTGCACCTGAAACAGGGCTAGAGTGCCCGAAACGTGCGCGTCGTGTATCTCTCATAACTGGCATTTCTGGACTGAGATAAGTCTTTTTACTATTTTATGGTTAAATGAACTTGAACTTTATTTTGGTGAAGAACCTATAATAATAAAAGTAGCTACTTGCTTGGTGTGGGTCGGTTTCTCTTCCGACCTTCCTACGGCTAGCTCCGACAAAAAGAAAAAAGTTTGTGCGGTCACCGAAAAAAGGTTGGGTGCTCTACACATATTGGTTATTGATTTGCCCTGACTAGAAGGTGTTTTTGTTTGTCTTACAGATAACAACAGCATGTTCAGAGGACCTCTATTATACCATAAGGATCAGTTACCCCTCAAATATGTACAACACCTACAGCAGAGTCCACACAATGCATCACTGGAGGGCCACATGTCAGTCAGCTGTGATGCTGTACCCAATATAGGCCCATGTCAGCATGGTGGCGGATGCCAACTGCTGGCAGAGGGGGCAGAGGCTGCTGCCCCACAGCAGATCCTGGCCTAGCCACCCTCATGTGGCTGCAGTACAATCCAACAGACAGGCCCTGTGTGACAAACAGCCATGGACTCCCCTGGGAATGTACTGTTGCTGTGCTAAGACGGTGGTGCAGTACATGTAGCAAGTGCCTCCAAGCACAGAAGGCCCCAGGTTCAATTCCCGGCTGGGGCACCTGCCATCACAGTCCCAATGTTTTACCCATTCGCGAAACCTTAAAGTAAAGAATGGAACTCCCGTGCTGAGAACATAAGTGTTGGTCACGATACCATAGTTTGCTATAAATACCACACACCACATAAACATATGCCTCACCCACAGCAGAGTCCCCCATATGCAGCCATGGAGGCTCACACAACAATCAGGTTGTCTGATGTCTGCACGAAAGATGTGTGTGATGCAGGTGAGTTGAACACCACCATGGTATGCAGCTGTATCACAGGCATATTAATCACAGATAGCATGAAAGCCCAACAGGTGTTTGATTCACATTGACTGTAGTTGTGCAAACCTCCCTAGAGCAGTGGGCAACAGGGGCAGAAACAGTTGCACCTGCAGGCACCAGTATTGGAAGACCGATGAAGTGGCAGGATGTAGGGCCCTGTGTGGCGTTCAGAAAACTAGCATGTGCATACATCAACAATCCCACACTACACATTTGGAGATGTCACACATATATCCAAAGCAATATATGATCACTGACCGATAAAAATGCTCATGCTACGCACAAGCAGAACAGCGAGCTGTCACAAACCAACGTCTCTGATGTATGTGCAATGTGTGTCAGGTCAGATCTCCTTCAGAGAGTAGCACCCTCGGAAATTACTCCAAAAGTACATCCCAACGTTGCCATGCCCACACTGTGCTCATCACTGTTATGTTGGCCATGGCTCCCAAATAACACCACATCTGTTCAATGTTGTCCTAGGTGTGGGGAGTGTGTGTCTGTCTATCCAGTGTGTGGTGGCTGTCAACACCTCCCACAGACCACACTAATAGCACCGTTGCCATTATTGGCCTGCCAATGTGCATAATGAGGAGCAAAGTACTGTGGGTACACAACAAACAGGGTGGCTGGAGCAGGATGCAGCTACACAGGGCAAATGTGCATGCCTAGGACCATGCTGTGCCTTGGCATCACCCCCACAGACATGGTGTCCATAGCATGCCTTGTGTGGAGGTCACTCTCCCCCTGAACGATCAGTGACCATGGCATGGCTAGGTCCCGACATAGTGCCATATAATAGTTCTCTCATGTGATATATATGGGTGCTGTGTATATGTGAGGCCCAATCACTGAGGTAATTGTGCGGTGGGTGTGCTGACATCCCAGTTATGGGTGCACACAGTCTCCCTGGTAGCATGCACCATGGACTGGCCAGTGGCCTGTCTGCAGTTTGCATGTGTCTGGCTAGAACACCGTGCAGGGTCAGTAGCTGGGCACAGAATGTGCCTGCTGCTGGAAAATGTCAGATGGTGTTGGTGAGCTTAGGCTCTCAGGCCATACTGTCTGTCTGCCGCACCCTGAAATATGGATGCGTCCATAATAGCAGTGAGTGACCTGTAGGTTTTCTGTACCACAGCTGGACCCAGTCTGCTGATGGTGGCAGCTACACCCACCATAGCTGGGATGTAGAATGTGGATATGTTTTGTTTGGGGAAACTGTGTTGCACAGGGAAGGTTTGGTGGTCAGACATACCCGGCCTATAGGTCCTGTAACCTCCTCTCCCCCACCCCCCCTGCAAATATATCATGAAGGGCAGGCCACCCACACAGGATATGCCCCCTTCGGGAACATTGTAGCTCACAAGGCCCAGCTGGGTCTTGGAGACAGAAATGGTCAGATGTGCCAAACTATCAGACATTGGCAAACAAATTGATATGATGTATAGGCCATCTCAGCCAGGATAGGTGCTGTGTGTCTCACCTCACCCTCAGGGTGAGCAACAGACACACACACTGGGATGGTCAGTACCCACTCTGCACAAGAAACACAGAAGGTCAATGTCCAACACGAGGCCGAGGTGCTGTGGGGTTGCACACCCTATCACTGGACCATCACTAGACTGCTGCTTTGCATGTGCAGTGCATCATGGGTGCGACTGGATAGACTACACCCTGGTAACTGCAGCACAAAGTCTGCAGAGGTTATATTCTAGCCAGACAGACCTCACATCACAGCCACAGAGCTGTAGTCCCCTGGTGACTGCAATGCCTCTGAAGTGAAAGGTTGTTGGTTCAAATCCAAAGTGTGTGTGTATAAGCAAAGTGATTTATATATTGTCCTTGGCCCCTATACGCCGCCAGTCAGCAGCAGTGCAGGTCTGAATCTATATAATTATGCATGTCCTCTATACTGCTTTTTCCAAAGATCAAAGGCGGTGTACACTTAACATATAATGAACATGGTTTTACATGGAACAGCGCCTACATTGCATAAAAATAACATACATTGAAGATGACATTGTAACATATAGCAAACATTTTGAAGGTTCATGGGGACTGTCAAGCCTGGAATGTGTGTAATGTCCTGTAGTACTGGCAATTACGAAACCATCACAGTGCATTAACCCAAGTCCACCCTATACGGTTGTGTAAGGAGCACATGATGCAGACAGCACTGTGAGGATCACAGAGATTCCAGCACTATTTCACAGTCAGGGACCTGTCACTGGCTGCACTCACCAAGAACCACACTGTGGATGGAAACATGCAACCTCTGGCTCCACAGGTATCAAGGTTAGGTGTGGGCCACAGCTCGATTGCTAAGAACACATGCCTGTCTGGTGAAAGAGGCAGGCATGCAGACAGTGTGCAATGGTCACCAGGGGTGCGCTGTTCCATTGGTGAGAATGGTGTACTGCACATGATGTACGTAGCAGTGTGAGGGTCTTGCCAATAGCAGCACCTCTGTAATGTGGAAACCGGTCTGGGGCAGGTAACAATGTTGCAATGTATGAAGATATATGTCTGGTGCAGCACAGATGTACATGACAAAAACCATGGCTACTGTTGCACTCAAGTATGAGAATGTGTGATGCCTGAGACAGGCAGTCCTGAGCTCAACTGGAAGATGTAACCCATGACGGCTGGTTAAGCAGTCCATGTATCAACCATTGAGCTATTTTGCAAAAACCAGGACTGTATGCCGTCACACATACCAAAGGATAATGTGCAGTGTGGTGACATGGGGACCCACATAGTCCTGTAATGTCCAACACGCAACCTACTTTGCGTGTGCAATGCTCATATATGAATCACCCCCCCAACCCCGATGGCAAACACCACAAAATGTCTGTCCAGACATGGAGATACACCACACAACATATTGCACTGGCACACACAACCCCCTATCACCAGGTTGAGTGACACCTGATGCTGATGGTTTGTCTGCACCCATAACTAGTAGTGTCTGAGCACTACCTGCTATGTGACACACATAGCACACCTCATCTGACAATGCATCAGCAATCAGTTGCTATGTGTCCAGAGGTTCAATACCACACTGTGTGGACAAGGGTAAACCATAATAATAATTGTTTGTCAAAGTGACATTAGAGACACCCCAGTAACTATGTAATTAGGCACAGAACAGTAAACATATTTTGAGCACAACCATTACTAATCAATATGAATGGTGCGTGTAGATAGTATTTGCAATTTGCAGACGCACAGCCATGCGGAGCGCAAGGGCGTGCAGAGATCTGACGCGCAGCCATGCGAAACGCACGTGCGCGATACGTCACGCGCAATTCCGGAAGTTGCGCCGGGAGCGTCCGCGCGTCACCACGCCCAGAAACAAACATGGCGTCCCGAACCAGGAAGCCGGCTTTCAGCCACAGAGAGCTGTGCCACCTGGGCTCCCTGATAGCCCAAAAGCAGCACAGGCTGTTCCCAGGGCCCTCCAGGAAAAAGAACATGGGGAGGGTCCTGAGGGCCTGGGAGAGGGTGACCAGGCGTTTTAACAGGCAGGCAGACCATCCACGGGAGGTAAGTGAATGGACCTAGGTCAAAATAAACATACACACATACAGGGTTGATGTCAGCTGTCCATGCTGTTGTAAGTAGTCTGTATAAGTTTAGTGTAGCAGGTGAAACACATGCCATATAAATGTGGTATCACATCTGATTGTGTGGCCATGTAGCCAGGTGTTGACGGTTTGTGCCAAAGAGGGCATGATGGCCCCCTGGCGTCATGACAGCTGCTGGTGTTGATACAGCAAAGCAGACTGTAACAAACCTAGGCCATGCATCTGCATAAGGAGCGTATGCAAACATCCTGTGTTGATGGCGGTATCTGCATCAGCAGGGTAACACATAGGGTTACCCATCAGGGGTGGTGCAATGTTAAGCACATGGGGCCTCAGACATACAGGTGATCTGGGGTTGTCTGCCAATGTTGTTTAATACATCCACCCTATCCTCAGGGGTCCAGAGAGCCACTCAAAGTGTGCACTCAGTCACTCTGTGGATATGTGTGTGTGTCAGAATGTTCTGGGGATCACCATCACCATCTCCAGGAGTCTACAGGGCCACACAAAGTGGTCCCACACCCAATGGGGATATGGCTGTGTGTACTGATGTAGTTGGAAGCATCCCCCTACCTCCAGGGGGCCAGAGAGACCATCCAAAGTGGGCTCTGTGTCACCCTGGAGATATGGCTGTGTGTACTAATGTAGTTGGAAGCATCCCCCTACCTCCAGGGGGCCAGTGAGAACATTCAAAGTGGGCTCTGTGTCACCCTGGAGATATGGCTGTGTGTACTAATGTAGTTGGAAGCATCCCCCTACCTCCAGGGGGCCAGTGAGAACATTCAAAGTGGGCTCTGTGTCACCCTGGAGATATGGCTGTGTGTACTAATGTAGATGGAAGCATCCCCCTACCTCCAGGAGTGCAGAGAGACCATCCAAAGTGGGCTCTGTGTCACCCTGGAGATATGGCTGTGTGTACTAATGTAGTTGGAAGCATCCCCCTACCTCCAGGAGTGCAGAGAGACCATCCAAAGTGGCCTCTGTGTCACCCTGGAGATATGGCTGTGTGTACTAATGTAGTTGGAAGCATCCCCCTACCTCCAGGAGTGCAGAGAGGCCATCCAAAGTGGGCTCTGTGTCACCCTGGAGATATGGCTGTGTGTACTAATGTAGTTGGAAGCATCCCCCTACCTCCAGGAGTGCAGAGAGACCATCCAAAGTGGGCTCTGTGTCACCCTGGAGATATGGCTGTGTGTACTAATGTAGTTGGAAGCATCCCCCTACCTCCAGGAGTGCAGAGAGACCATCCAAAGTGGGCTCTGTGTCACCCTGGAGATATGGCTGTGTGTACTAATGTAGTTGGAAGCATCCCCCTACCTCCAGGAGTGCAGAGAGACCATCCAAAGTGGGCTCTGTGTCACCCTGGAGATATGGCTGTGTGTACTAATGTAGTTGGAAGCATCCCCCTACCTCCAGGAGTGCAGAGAGGCCATCCAAAGTGGGCTCTGTGTCACCCTGGAGATATGGCTGTGTGTACTAATGTAGTTGGAAGCATCCCCCTACCTCCAGGAGTGCAGAGAGGCCATCCAAAGTGGGCTCTGTGTCACCCTGGAGATATGGCTGTGTGTACTAATGTAGTTGGAAGCATCCCCTTACCTCCAGGAGTGCAGAGAGACCATCCAAAGTGGGCTCTGTGTCACCCTGGAGATATGGCTGTGTGTACTAATGTAGTTGGAAGCATCCCCCTACCTCCAGGAGTGCGAGAGACCATCCAAAGTGGGCTCTGTGTCACCCTGGAGATATGGCTGTGTGTACTAATGTAGTTGGAAGCATCCCCCTACCTCCAGGAGTGCAGAGAGACCATCCAAAGTGGGCTCTGTGTCACCCTGGAGATATGGCTGTGTGTACTAATGTAGTTGGAAGCATCCCCCTACCTCCAGGAGTGCAGAGAGACCATCCAAAGTGGGCTCTGTGTCACCCTGGAGATATGGCTGTGTGTACTAATGTAGTTGGAAGCATCCCCCTACCTCCAGGAGTGCAGAGAGACCATCCAAAGTGGGCTCTGTGTCACCCTGGAGATATGGCTGTGTGTACTAATGTAGTTGGAAGCATCCCCCTACCTCCAGGAGTGCAGAGAGACCATCCAAAGTGGGCTCTGTGTCACCCTGGAGATATGGCTGTGTGTACTAATGTAGTTGGAAGCATCCCCCTACCTCCAGGAGTGCAGAGAGACCATCCAAGTGGGCTCTGTGTCACCCTGGAGATATGGCTGTGTGTACTAATGTAGTTGGAAGCATCCCCCTACCTCCAGGAGTGCAGAGAGACCATCCAAAGTGGGCTCTGTGTCACCCTGGAGATATGGCTGTGTGTACTAATGTAGTTGGAAGCATCCCCCTACCTCCAGGAGTGCAGAGAGGCCATCCAAAGTGGGCTCTGTGTCACCCTGGAGATATGGCTGTGTGTACTAATGTAGTTGGAAGCATCCCCCTACCTCCAGGAGTGCAGAGAGGCCATCCAAAGTGGGCTCTGTGTCACCCTGGAGATATGGCTGTGTGTACTAATGTAGTTGGAAGCATCCCCCTACCTCCAGGAGTGCAGAGAGTGCATCCAAAGTGGGCTCTGTGTCACCCTGGAGATATGGCTGTGTGTACTAATGTAGTTGGAAGCATCCCCCTACCTCCAGGAGTGCAGAGAGACCATCCAAAGTGGGCTCTGTGTCACCCTGGAGATATGGCTGTGTGTACTAATGTAGTTGGAAGCATCCCCCTACCTCCAGGAGTGCAGAGAGACCATCCAAAGTGGGCTCTGTGTCACCCTGGAGATATGGCTGTGTGTACTAATGTAGTTGGAAGCATCCCCCTACCTCCAGGAGTGCAGAGAGACCATCCAAAGTGGGCTCTGTGTCACCCTGGAGATATGGCTGTGTGTACTAATGTAGTTGGAAGCATCCCCCTACCTCCAGGAGTGCAGAGAGACCATCCAAAGTGGGCTCTGTGTCACCCTGGAGATATGGCTGGGTGTACTAATGTAGTTGGAAGCATCCCCCTACCTCCAGGAGTGCAGAGAGACCATCCAAAGTGGGCTCTGTGTCACCCTGGAGATATGGCTGTGTGTACTAATGTAGTTGGAAGCATCCCCCTACCTCCAGGAGTGCAGAGAGGCCATCCAAAGTGGGCTCTGTGTCACCCTGGAGATATGGCTGTGTGTACTAATGTAGTTGGAAGCATCCCCCTACCTCCAGGAGTGCAGAGAGACCATCCAAAGTGGGCTCTGTGTCACCCTGGAGATATGGCTGTGTGTACTAATGTAGTTGGAAGCATCCCCTACCTCCAGGAGTGCAGAGAGACCATCCAAAGTGGGCTCTGTGTCACCCTGGAGATATGGCTGTGTGTACTAATGTAGTTGGAAGCATCCCCCTACCTCCAGGAGTGCAGAGAGACCATCCAAAGTGGGCTCTGTGTCACCCTGGAGATATGGCTGTGTGTACTAATGTAGTTGGAAGCATCCCCCTACCTCCAGGAGTGCAGAGAGACCATCCAAAGTGGGCTCTGTGTCACCCTGGAGATATTGCTGTGTGTACTAATGTACTTGGAAGCATCCCCCTACCTCCAGGAGTGACGAGAGTCCCTACTAAGTGGCCTCTGTGTCACCCTGGAGATATGGCTGTGTGTACTAATGTAGTTGGAAGCATCCCCCTACCTCCAGGAGTGCAGAGAGACCATCCACGTGGCCTCTGTGACACCCTGGAGATATGGCTGTGTGTACTAATGTAGTTGGAAGATTCACCGTCGATCCAGGAGTTCAGAGTGTCCATCTAACGTGGGCTCTGTGTCACCCTGGAGATATGGCTGTGTGTACTAATGTAGTTGGAAGCATCCCCCTACCTCCAGGAGTGCAGAGAGCCCATCCAAAGTGGCCTCTGTGTCACCCTGGAGATATGGCTGTGTGTACTAATGTAGTTGGAAGCATCCCCCTACTCCAGGAGTGCAGAGAGACCATCCAAAGTGGGCTCTGTGTCACCCTGGAGATTGGGCTGTGTGTACTAATGTAGTTGGAAGCATCCCCCTACCTCCAGGAGTGCAGAGATCCATCCAAAGTGGGCTCTGTGTCACCCTGGAAGATCTGGATGTGTGGTTACTAATGTAGTTGTGAAGCATCCCCCTACCTCCAGGAGGGCAGAGCGAGGCATCCAAAAGTGGGCTCTGTGGTCACCCTGGAGATATGGCTGTGTGTACTAATGTAGTGGGAAGCATCACCCTACTCTCCAGGAGTGCAGAGAGACCATCCAAAGTGGGCTCTGTGTCACCCTGGAGAGATGGCTGTGTGTACTAATGTAGTTGCGAAGCATCCCCCATACCTCCAGGCGTGCAGAGAGGACCATCCAAAGTGGGCTACTCTGTGTGTCACCCATGGAGATATTGGCTGTGTTCTGGGTGTACTAATGTAGTTGGGAGCATCCCCCTACCTCCAGAGTGCAGAGAGGGCCATCCAAAGTGGGAATCTGTGTCACCCTGGAGATATGGCTGTGTGTACGAATGTAGTGGGAAGCATCCCCCTACCTCCAGGGAGTGCAGAGAGGGCATCCAAAGTGGGCGCTCTGTGTCACATGGAGATAGGGATGTGTTGTATACTAATGTAGTTGGAAAGCCTCCCCCTACCTCCAGGAGTGCAGAGAGGACCATCCAAAGTGGGCTCTGTGTCACCCTGGAGATATGGCTGTGTGTACATAATGCTAGTTGGAAGCATCCCCCTACCTCCAGGAGCGCAGAGAGGACCATCCACAAGTGGGCTCTGTGTCACCCTGGAGCTATGGCTGTGTGTCAAAATGTAGTTGGAAGCATCCCACTACCTCACAGGAAGTGGCAGGAGAGGGACCATCCAAAGTGGCCTCTTGTGTCACCCTGGAGATATGGCTGTGTGTACTAATGTAGTTGGAAGCATCCCCCGATCCTTCCAGGCGAGTGCAGGAAGAGACCATCCAAAGTGGCCTCTGTGTCACCCTGGAGAGACTGGGCCTGTGTGTACTAATGTATTGGACGCATCCCCCCTACGCCCGGGGGCGGGCCAGTGAAAAACATTCAAAGTGGGGCTCTGTGTCACCCTGGAGATATGGGCTGTTGTTGTACTAACACTGTAGTTGGAAGCATCCACCCTACCTCCAGGAGTGCAGACGAGCGCCATCCAAAGTGGGTTTCTGGTGTCACCCTGGAGATATGGGCTGTGTGTAATGATGTAGTTGGAAGCATCCCCCTTACCGCAAGGGGGCCAGAGAGGCCAACCAAGTGGGCTCATGTCACCCAGGTGATATGGTGCAGGGGTGACACAGCAGATGACGCCCAAATCACCCGTATCTCAGCACACATGATACATGCGTTGTGTGGGCAGGCCGTCAACATGTTGCAATGCTGTATATACTGATGATGATGCGCCTCCCGGCACACACCCAAAGGACCCTGGTGGGCGGGTGAGCTGAACGTGTGACGCGAGGGTATGTCAGGCAAATGTGTGCAATAAGGTATACGTGGTCTGGCTGCACGGCATTCCGCCAGTCCATGGGGGGCCACATAGCCAGGACAAACCTGTAGATTGTATGGGAGATGATATGTTTGTGTTTGAGGTTATGCAGATCTGGATGCGAGGTGAGAGCAAATACCCACACATCCGTATCTCCCCGAGACCCAGGTCACAACCTCTGCAATGGCAACCTGTCTACAGAGATGTATGTTGATTCAGGTCGCTCCTACCCACAGCCCACAGGCATACCGCCCCTGTGTTGCATAGGTATCTACAGATGCCCTTGAAAGGTGCAAGCCCACCGTCAGGTTTTGTGGGGGCCCCCCCACAGATAGCCTAAGAGGCACACAGAACAGAGGTGCGACTAGGGGGCTGGGGGGGCCCCCCCAATAGGTTTTGGGGTGTGTGCAAGTGGACACCTCCCAGACACATTACACGACACAGGTTAGAGGAACATATGACGCACCCGATACGCTTGTTTGGGAAAAGCTGCTGTCCACCATGACCAGTATGGGATATGTCAAAAAGTTGACAAGGTTGGACTGACGTAGATATCAAATCCCCCAGAAATACAGGATAACACTGATCCTGTATGTGGTATGGCAAGTGGACATCTCTGGCTATGGTACAAAGGCTGTGTCCATGGCCGTGTCCCCTGCCAGGTGGCATGGGGAACCCACCATGTCCTTATGTGTCTCCAAACACCCATGGTTGCTGGTAAATACTGTTTGCCATTTGGTCGGATGCATGGCATGTGTACATAGTGTGACCCAAATGTGTAGGATGTAACACCCACAGGTGAAGGGCTGAGGCATGGCCAACCATCAGTGGCCACAACACATGGACCTGGCAATGCCTTGTCTCTCAAGGTGCCCAAGGGAACAGATATGGCGCTATGTGAGACCTGCCCATGCACATAGTTGTGACTGCACACATGGCAACCACCGCTAGGGCCATGTAGTTGTACTGGGTACAGCTACACATCTGACAAGCAGAAATTAGTCTAAACATGATGGTAACCTGATGGCCTGTTGAGGCCAGCATGCCACAGCTCCCACCGACATCTGGTAACGCACAGGGGGGGGATTCAACACGCACCTCACGTACCTGATGTCCAGCCCAATCTGCACCCCCAGATCATTAGTAGTTCCGACTCCCCATCTCTGTGTCCCTGTATGTGCACTACACCCGACGTTATAGCCAAGTCCCGGTGTCTGTGTCGTCTGATGCCGCCAGAAAACCGTTTGATACTGTGTATGGCAGACCCCACCAGTGTTTGTTGGACCTCACCGAAGCACAAGACAATGGGTCCTTGGCAATGCACACCCATGTCCTCACATACTGGCCCCGTCCAAAAGCCACAACACCTAATGGAAGCACGCCCTGTGTCAGGGACGTAACGTGGGGTGCTGATCCCTCCCCAGTCACTGGTCAGCCATGCCCTTGTGCTGACTGCCGAGGGCCCACATGGGCGCTGTCACGATGATATTTACAGTGGGCTGTGGCACACAGGGTGGTAGGCTGAAGCAGGCAGCCAGGCACAGTGGCCCACCAACCAAACATTGCGGGGTGGGGAGCAATGTCCCCGTGCATCCCCATATTCCTTGTGATCACACTGACACAACTACGTTGCTGGTTCGAAGGGGTCCCGAACCCTAAGCACTGGGGTTTCCCTGGTGGGGGGACTGAGGACGCACACTGCACAAACATCCCTGGTGGATCACTGCCCATGATAGCGCTCAGTGCCCACAGCAAGGTATGGGGTCACAGATTATGTCTAAAAACCCATGGTGCCATTTGATTGGGCATGGGCTGTGACGTTAAATAGACACACGCAGACAAGTGTCACCAGCGCACAGGGTGCTGGCCACAAAACGCTAGTGCAGCTAGCCCTGCCCCAACAAGGTATCTGTAACCCCCCATACCACACACATTGTGTGCCCTACAGTCCACAAAGATGCTGGCCACAGCATGGGCATATTGACCATCATGCATGTGTTTTTGGCATGTGTTACCCCATTGTGCAGGGTCACACCTGGTCAGTGATGTGGCCTCTGTCCTAGTACGCAGTCGGCCGCATCCACCCACGGGACTACACGTCCAACCCGCTGTGTGACCAGTGCATGTGACCACTCAAGATAGTACTACGGTCCATTGCAAGGGGGTGCCGGCATGTCCCAACCACAACTGTTGTTGGGCATGACATGGCCCACCACTGGCTCCATGTCCCTGGTGGGCAGGGTCCCATCACGTGCAGTCCCAACTGATGTACAACACCGGACACATTATGTGACAACCCCACCATACACGACCCCATGAGGATGCTATACACCCCTACAGGGAGAAACCCAAACGTGCAGGTTATCCATGAACATGATTGCCATACACCCCCAACACCCCCCACATGCCTTACAGCTATATAACAGCTTATGCTGCGTTGACGTCCCCTGCGTCCCCAAGAAAAGGCACCCTATCCTCACCATTGTGGGTACGCATTCTGCTGAGGAACGCATTACCCGAGGACATGCCGGGAAACCTTGGTAGGTGCCCCATGAACAATGATGCCTATCTCGCAGTTTGTTCCATGCTCCCTGCTGTCAACCCAGGATACTGTCCAGAGCCCCTGGTCCGGGTGGATGGCATGATGTGGGTCCTGCCAACATCGCTGACACCTTATGCGCACCTCACCATGACAAGTTGGGTCCAGGTAGGCCATGTCCAGGCATGCCTTTGGCCGAAATCATGCTTACAGTGTCGCATTGGAATGGTGGACGGGGCATAGTTAGGGTCCCTGCCATTGCATTGTGGCACGGACCTGTGGCTTGCATGCTGCACCAGCAATGGACCACCTGTCATAGGATGAGGTGTGATCCACCCCCTGTTGTCCTCCCACTGTCAAGCACAATCCCCATGCAAACATCCCGAGCGTGGATGCTG
>CM066031.1:1268140942-1268223651 GCA_033557465.1 Ichthyophis bannanicus | reverse complement strand
AGATAGCAGGGATCCAGCCCCACTATTCGTGCTGGCTCCTGCCCCTGTATAACTTCCATGCCGGTTGTGCGTGGAAGTTAGATGGGGGTGGGAAGAGGCAGCACAGGGGCAGAGAGTGGGTGGTCGCCAGTCCTGGACGTACAGGGGTGATTCTGATGTCGGCCTTATATGTACAGGGCTGGCGAATTGGCCGGGAAGTTATTTTAATTAGTCCAGGAGCTAAAAAAACACATAGAAAGACAGCTAAGCTGAACCAACCATTCTTCCCCATAAAACGTAGACCATCTCTACATGTAAATAGTTCGCTCCCCTCACATAATGTATCTCGTATAATCCCTGTTTAATGTAAAACAATTCCTCTGTAATTCTTATATTTTTTGATGTAAACTGCTTTGGATAAAAGCGGTATAGAAAAACTGTTAAATAAAATAAAATTAAATTAAGTTAAATTAAATAAATAAATATTCTATCTCCGAAGTGCAATTGTAGCAGCGAAGTGCATGCAATAAATAATACCAGGAGTCATTTGCAGGGTCCAAGCCAATTTATTGTGCACAGGCCCAGACAGGATCGTGTCCTAAAAAGACTGAGCAAAGAAGTACACAAGCAAATTCCTTATATACATTTTTTACACTTCGGTAGAGGAAAACTTTCTATTGGTCCCAACGCCCCCTGCACCTATCCAATCGGGAACCCTCTCTAGGGCTCAGTCCCTGTTCCCCCTTCTCAAACTGTTCTAACAAAGGCACAGTCTTCGATGTAGTTACATTTCTACTTCAAGGACATTTCTAGCTCAGAGAATGCAAGGTCAATGTAAGCATAAAGAGAGTCAGAGGAGGAGCGTGACTCTTGCAGGTACACAGGGGAACAAACGGAGCAAGAGAAAAGGCAGGTTTGGATCAGACTGCTTTATTGAAGGTGGTCCCTACGCGTTTCGGCTTGCGCCTTCTTCAGGGGACATACAGCTACCATGGGGTTAAACAAACAATATTAAAATCAAAAGAATATAGGTATAAAACATTTAAAATAAATAAGTATACTACATTTAAAATAAATAAATAAATCTGATGATGTATAAATTGTGACAAATATAAGTAGAATACATATGTCTAAACTGATAATATATGTGTACAAATTTACATATAAACCAAAAAGACAGTACAGAGGACAAAAGTACAATTAATAAGATTAATAAAATTATTAAAATTAAATTAAAATTAAAAATGAAATTAAATTAAATTGATCAAACGAGGGCCGAGACAGACAGAGAATTAAAATATGAATTAAAATATTAATTAATAATAGACGAATTGATTCCAAAAGCATGATACAACAACCTAAAATGCTGTACAGGTATGAATAAATACATAATAAATAAGAAATAAAACGAGTCAAAAGATCATATAAAGGTATAAATTGATAAATAGGGAAAGTAACATACCAATGTTGTATAAAATGGAGTGTCTCGTAAAGACAGTTTGGTGAAAGCACTATGGGGATGTTTACTAAAAGCCGCAAATGTGCGCGCCGCAAAATAGCGCACGGAAACGCGGCACTGAAACGTGAATAAACGCGTTTAAACGCCCCGCACACGTGCGTGTCACCCCTGCACAGGTACGCGGCTCACTAACGGGCCCCGTACAAGTGCGGGCCCGCAAATGTCCGATAGAGGCGTGGAACGGCGAAAGGAGGGCGGAGGAAGGCTCCGGAGGGGCGGAGGGACGGGGTCAATGGGTGGAGAGAGGGCGTGGAGAGGCGCCCGGCCCAGTAGCGGGCCCGAATTTGCATGTAAAAACTACCGCGAGTGAAACACTCGCGGTAGACAGCATTTAAAGGGAAGAGAAACCATTTCCGTCAGCAATGTACAGGAAAAAAGGTGAAACCAGCAAAACGTGAGCAGTGTGATACATGTGCACAGCACAAAAGTGAAAATAAAAATAGAAAATGACCACAACAGAACTATTACAAATAGTAATTCAGCTGGGGAACAGTTATAGTGATGGGCAAATACAGAAATCACACCCAGCAAAGCTCCAGAAAAAAGAAATGAAGTTTGGAAGGGTCTACTGAGAGGAGACTCTTCCAAAAACCATTTCCACGTTATGGAGCTTTCCTGGGAGTGTTGCTATGGTTGCCCATTAATATCACTGTTGCCCAGCGTGGTGATATTTTGTCCCACATTTCCCGTGGTCAGTTCCGGGGTTTATGTGCACGTTTGTCACCAGACAGGGTGCATATGCCCACAGTAGAATTGCGTAGAGCAGGGTTTGTGACTCCATCCTGCCAGGCTTACTGCCTCCAGGGGCTGCACTGTCTCTGTGGCCAAAGTGTGGTACAGCGGACAGAGTTATTACCTCTAGGACCAGAGGGCAGAGGTTCAAAACCCAGCTGGGGCACCTGCCTCCCTATATTTTACCCACCACTAAATAAAGATAGCGCAGACACCCCTGTATGCATGTGAAAAACACCCATATTTTACCCAACACCGCACCTACCCCACCCCACTGGTCATTAACCTACAGCCAAGTCCCCCAAATGCAGTCCCCACTACTGCCACATTGCAATCAGGTCAACTGCTTTTTCTGAGAGAAGTTCATGCCAGCATGTTGGCGGACAAGTACATGTGGTGGTCATGGGTCAGTTGTCTGCTAACCACCAGAAGACAGAGGCCTCGCCATGTGCATTCCACTGCAACAGACAGTTCCTGGCCGGAATCCCCAGTCATGGACAGTCCATTGAATCCCCCAATCTTGTGGCTACACAGTGGTGCAGTGCACACAGACAGTGCATACCAGAACAGAAGGTCACAGTTTCAAAGCCCCGCCTGGTGCTACTGCCAATCCTGCCCAACATATTTTTTCCCACAACGAAACAGTGATAGTATACAGCACCGTTCATGGCGGGGACATATTCAATTGTAAGACATCTATCTTTACCCCCACTGAGCACAGACACCATGAACAGTGCAGTACCTATAGCCAAATCACCCAAATTCAGTCCTGGTGGGCCACACACCAGTCAGTTCCATGCTGACACTCATACAAATGCACCACCCCCCATGGCCTGTAGATGTATCCCATGCATATTCATGATGGGATAGCAGGAAAAACCCTAACAGTGTGATGCCAAACCTGGACTCGCGTTGGGAATCTGTGCCGCGTAAAGCATGCAAGCAGCCATCAAGGGCATACACACGGAGACCACAAACCCACAGTCCCCATTGGCCAATGTCTCCTGGAAAGGCAGAACATTGGACCGTGCATGCCGCACCCACAACGATCACTTGCATAACTTACCAATGTCACCCTACCAACTGAGGTATACGGTACACAGCTCGGAGACGTGTGCTAGGAGCACAGGCCAGGCCAGTTTATCCATACGTTACGTACATACTGCTAGTTGACCCCATCCAAACAATCTGTTTAGGTGTTTGCGGGGCATGCTCCCGCCCCCCCCTGGCCTCTGCCAGTGCTTGACCACCCTGTGTCTTACCCACCAGCTGTACTGCGTACCATATCCATGCCTTGCCGTGCTCACGACCGGTTTGGTGGGCAAGGCTACTTACCCCCTCGCATCGTAGCACCATGATGGCAGAGTAGTTTGGAAGTGTGTGTCTGTTCTATTCAGTGGGTTTTGGCTGCCGCCCTTTTCACAGCCTGCACAGCCAGCCTTGTTGCCAGTATTGGCCAGCAGTCAATGTGCATAATGAGGTGCACGTTACCACTGGTATAGCCAGGGCATGGTGGACGTGGCCATGATTGCCTCGGCACTGGGCATAGGGCTCCTGGCAGGGACAGTGGCTGGGATATTGTATTGTCCGGCAACCACCTACACAGACAGGGTGGCCAAAGCATGTCCTTCTGGGGGATCCAGCTCCCCCTGACTGTGCAGTGACCACCGCATGGCTAGGCCCCCCACATTTGCTGTATAGTAGTTCCTCGTCATGTGATGAGATATTGGTTTCTCTTTGGGGCCCATTCACTGATCTATCTGCTTGCTGTGTAAATGCAGACAGCGCCAGTTCTGGGTGCATGCATCTCCAGTTGGTAACATGCACTATGGACTACCCAGCAGACTGTTTTGTAGCTGGTAAATGTCTTGCTATACTGGCTTGCAGGGTGGCAGTGGGCTGGTGGCTTGCCTGGCAGGGGAATACGTGGTGTTGTGAGTGCAGCCTTACCCTACCCGGGGCTTCTGTCTGCCGGCTATTGTGTTATGGCTGTGTCTGGAGCTGCCTGCCTGTGTTGGTGGGGGGGGGGGGGGGGGGGGGGTGGGGGGGGGGGGGGGGGGGGGGGGGGGGGGGGGGGGGGGGGGGGGGGGGGGGGGGGGGGGGGGGGGGGGGGGGGGGTGGGGGGGGGTGGGGGGTGGGGGGGGGGGGGGGGGGGGGGGGGGGGGGGGGGGGGGGGGGGGGGGGGGGGGGGGGGGGGTGGTGGGGGGGTGGGGGGGGGGGGGTGGGGGGGGGGGGGGGGGGGGGGGGGGGGGGGGGGGGGGGGGGGGGGGGGGGGGGGGGGGGGGGTGGGGGGGGGCCTGAATGGCGGCAGACAGGGATATCCATTGGTGTTTGTGCAGAAACTAGCTATCTTACACATTCCCACTTGCT
This sequence comes from Ichthyophis bannanicus, assembly GCA_033557465.1. NCBI lineage: Eukaryota > Metazoa > Chordata > Amphibia > Gymnophiona > Ichthyophiidae > Ichthyophis > Ichthyophis bannanicus. The sequence goes on along the minus strand of CM066031.1, from coordinate 1,268,219,051 downwards.
TTGGAACGCCCGATTGGCCTCCATCAGCCATGGCATGTGTTGTTGACCTGGTTCCTGGCCACCTCTTTGCACACTCATTGTGAGCACAGTACCCGCACGATGTAACGGTGTGTGGCTACTCTGTGCCAGTACAACACGCGGTCAGTGCCCCCTACTAGGCCAATGTGCCTGTGTGGGGGCACCCCGGTCACTTCCCCCAACAGGGCCGAGGTGCTTGGTGGGGGGTCATTTCCCCAGCTTGTGGCCATCTGCGGACAGCTAATTTGCATGTGCAGTGCATCATGGGTACGGGTTGCCTAACCCTATCCTTTTGAACACCATCAGACTGTCTGTGCGTGGACGTGTAGGCTAGCTGCAGCCAGCCAGGGGCCTGCTTACAGCTATGTGAGCTGTAGCGCCATTAGTTACCTCACTGCCTGTGCAGCAGGAAAAGGGTCATGGGTTCAAACTCACAGTGAGGGCCCTTTGGTAGGGCTGTCCACAGCTTTATTTTGATTTACTGTACATATGTCTATGCCGGCAAGACCACCCTCAGCTTACTATACCCATTAGGTGCCTCTGAGGGTGCTTCATAGGGCGCGCCTTTAGGCCACCTTATGTTTTGCATCCGATATGGTGCACTATACATTATCCTGTGTCGCAACATACATGCTGCCCTATAGGGGTCATTCAAGGGTGCCTTGGCGCACAGTTCACTGTCAACATGTGCCTTATGGGCCGCCGTATGGTAACATGCGGGGAAGAGTGCGTTTGCTAGTAAGTTGAGAACAAATATAATTATACAGCCTCCTCCAGCACTCCTCAACATACTACATACTGCCTCCGCATTCATTTTCAACTGGGCATTGTGAGGAGTTGAACCCCCTGATCCCTTCACCATTGGTCTTGTTTTAAACCATATGTGGCGGTGGCTCTGTTCCTGTGCTTGTGGCATCAGCGCGCGAAACACCTTGTTCCTATCATCGCGCCGCCTTCTGCCGCCCATGGGGACCCGTGGCGCCGCCTTCTGCTGCCCAAAAAAACTGTGCGCCGCCTTCTGCCGCCCAAAAATAACTGTGCGCCGCCTTATGGCCGTTCCAAATTAATGTGCCTCCTAAAACACTGTTAGTCCCATTACAGTTCCTACTGCCTCAGCTGACCTTTGTCGTTGCGCAACAACTGGGGGATTGAACCCAATGCCCCTGCACCATTGGTCATTGTCTTCACCCGTTGTACCAACTGCTCTGTTTGTTTGTATACTCAGCTTCACTGCTCCACTATTGCCCTTTCCACGCGGTAATGTCGACCCGCCCGCACATTAGCGCAACGCACACACGTCCGGTTGCTTACTACCGTTTTTTTCTTCTATTTTCTATTCTTCTTTTCTTCTGGCTGAACCGCCCACTCCTGATATGGCACACGCACAGTACCGCGGCCCCGCCCGTGAGGTATGTTTAGTAAACATGCCCCTATGTGTTGATAGCGCCGGTATCTGATGAGCTTGTCTCCACACGACAATTAGGTTGTAGGGGCCGCCCTATATAATAGAGCTATAACGAGAAAAACTGTGTAATCACATGCTTGTACAAACAAAAAATTAAAAAAATGACAATACAGAGTCTCTAGTATTTCTAAGTAATCAATAATAAATAATAAACAAAAATACAGAGTCCTCTAGTATCTCTAAGTCATAACTAATAAATACATAATAATATACAAATGATAAAATTAATAATAATACAATTATAATAGATCAAAAATAAAAAAGAATAGGCACAGTAAGGATATAAAAATGAAGCTAACACATCAAAGCTTTATAGCATACCCTATAAAAATTGTACTATGTAAATTGTAAAATATTAAATATTAACCAATCATTAAACATATTAGTAAGGAGGAGTGGTGATAAATCGTGATTAATTAGAAAGAAACTGTTAATGAAAAGACATATAAGCATAACGTTGTATATATTAATTGGATCATAAACGAGACCACCGGGCCATGGAATAATAAGCCACTGGTATGCAGTCAGTATAGACCTAATGCTCCAATGTGGGGGAGAGGGGAAAGGAAAGCATAAATACATCGACACCATTAATTTAATCATATTACAAAGTGCATGATTCAATCGCCGTTGAACACTCGCTCTTTGTTTCTACACAAACATGTTTGGAATTATTTTAGCGATCGTTTATTTTTATAATATAATTTTATATTATCCTTGCCCATCAGACCTTTAATTTCCACACATTTTTCGGTTTTATAAATACATCAATTGTAATAATACATGTCGTCATGTTAGACTTCGATCTGAAATTGTCTCCACGTGTTGTTTCTCAAATCCCATCAGTACATTTCTCAAACAAGAATCCTTCCACCGCTTCTCCTTGAGCTCTCTACTTCCCACACTCATGAGTGTATTTAGGCTTTCCTTTCCCTCTCCCCCACACTGGAGCATTAGGTCTATACTGACTGCATACCAGTGGCGTATTAGCCTATGTCCCCGTGGTCGTCTTTTATGATCCAATTGATATATAAAACGTTCTGCTTTAATGTCTTCTCATTAACAGTTTCTTTCTTAATTATCCCTATTTATCACCACTCCTCCTTACTCCTATGTTTAATGAGTTGGTTAATATTTAATATTTTACAATTTACATATTACAATTTTATTAGGTTGTATGTATAAAGCTTTTGATGTGTTAGCTTCAGTTTTCATATCATTACTGGGCTTAAAAATTCCCGTTGTTTCTTTTTGTGATCTATTATAATTATTATTATTATTACTTTTATCATTTTATTATCTCATTCTTTCTTTATTTATTTTATTAGTTAGTACTTAGAGATACTAGAGACTCCTGTATTTTTTCTTTATTATTTTGTATTTCTTACTTAGAAATACTAGAGACTCTGTATTTTTAAATTTTTTCATGTTTTGTTTGTCCAAGCATGTGATTACACAGTTTTTCTCTGTTATATAGCTATTATATAGTGCTACAACCTAATTGTCTTTTGGAGACAATCTCATCAGATACGGCGCTATCAACACATAGTGTCTTTCACCAAACTATTCTTATGAGACCCTCCCATTTTGGGGGGGTATTTGTACTTTCCCTATTTATCACTTGTTACCTTTCTATGATCTTTTGACTCTTTTATTTCTTATTCTATTTATATGTATTTATTCCTACCTTTACAGCATTTTAGGTTGTTGTATCATGTTTTTGGGGGGGGGGGGGAATCAATTCGTCCTATTATTTAATTAATATTTTAATTCATATTTTAATTGCATAGTATTAATTCTCTGTCTCTGTCTCGGCCCTCGTTTGATCAATTTAATTTACTTTCAATTTTTTAAATTTTATTTACTTTTAATAATTTTATTAATCTTATTAATTGTCACTTTTTGTCCGCTGTACTGTCTTTTTGGTTTATATGTAGAGAGGCTAAAAAGGGTAGGGCTCTTTAACCTTGAAAAGAGACGGCTGAGGGGAGATATGATAGAGGTCTATAAATTAATGAATGGATTGGAACGGATACAGCGTGGATCAATTGTTTAACAGCTATCAGAATATAGAAAGACTAGGGGACATGTAATGACGATACCTGGTAAACGATTTAATGGACAAATAAGAGAAAATATTTTTTCACTCAACAGTGTAATCAAACTCATGGAATCGGTTACCGGGAGGATGTAGTCAGTGCTGTTTAGTATAGCTGGGTTTTAAAAAATGTGTTGGACAATTTCCTGGCGGAAAGGTCCATCAACCACTATTAAAAAGGGACCCAGGATATCAATGCTTGACCCAGTACAAGCATTGTGTGAACCTGTGGTCTTTTGGGGATATTGCTAGGTGCGTTGGACCTAGATTGGCCACTGTTGGAAACAAGATACTGGGCTTGATGGACCGCGTTCTGACCCAGTATGGCAATGTCTGCTATGTTTCTTATGTTTCTTAATTTGTACACATATATTAAATCATTTTAGACATAATATTCTACTATAGTGTCACAATTTATACATCATCAGATTTATTTATTATTTATTTTATTTATTTCTTTTAACTGTAGTATACTTATTTATTTTAAATGTGTTATACCTATATTCTTTTGATTTTAATAATTGTTTGTTTAACCCCATGGTAGCTGTATGTCCCCCGAAGAAGGCGCAAGCCGAAACGCGTAGGGACCACCTTCAATAAAGCAGTCTGATCCAAACCTGCCTTTTCCTCTTGCCTCCGTTTGTTCCCCAATGTAAGCATACACGAAATTGTTCAAACTACTCCTAATAATCTATATTTTCTAACTCTCTGGTTCTTTTTCAGCACTAATCCTAGGTGGGGGTTGGACCTCCAGGCCTAGTGTTCAGGCTATAGTCTACCACAGTCCCCCCTTTGATTATTCTCACCCCTATCCAAAGAGGGTTGAAAAGATATCACATATCATTCCGTCCTTAAAACTGATGCTCCCTATTGGTTAAGGTCTGATACTTCCCACATAGCTAGTACCCTGTCTTCTTGTCTTCCGCTCAACCTGTACTGTCAATGATTGAAGTTTACGCATCCACACGCATCAAAGTAAAGAGGAGCAGGTTTCGTGGGATCTGAGAGTTGTCGGGTGGCAGTTAAGGAGGGCCCCATCTTCGTTGTTCCATCATACCTCTAAGACATAATAAGTTAGGGTTCTGACGGGGAATTAAAACAAGTCTTAATCTTCCCTTTTGTACAGATGGCTTAATTCTGTACCATTATCCATATTTTGGCTAACATTTAACCAGTACAGCGATAGTAGGAATGGGAGAGTTTTGGTGATTTAGTAGTCCCCAGTTCGGGTAGTGTTTCTAAAAGCAGTACAAGGCGGTATGGCACGGGTCATACTACCGGGTCCTATGGCTACCGCAAGGACAACATAGAAACATAAACATATCAGGGTACGATATTTCACTGAGTCTGTTTAGTGAGTTCTCTGGTTCCACAGCTCAGCTTCCACCGTACGTAGACCTGTCACTTTCCGGTAGGGTTACAGGATGGTAGGTTTGTAGATCCTCACGACTGTTGGGGGGGTTTGTCATTCACAGTGGGAGTCTCAGCAGCAACCCTTTGTGACTTGTTGAAGTCCAGAGACAAGGTTCATTAGTTGCAGCGAACTTTCACCCGGCTGTGGTGGAGCCAAGGTGCTAGTTCCGCAACCTTGACTGCGGTTATGGGTTGACAGTATGACGACATCAGGTCCTCATTCCAGTGCGGTGCCAACGGTGTTCTCCGCCAATCTTTGATCTACACCGAGGTTTCCAAGGCTTGAAGGGATGCAGGAGTTCAGTCAGATTGATAGGCAGTTGTTCTTGGTACCCATGCATGGAGACCCTGCAAAAACAAAACCTAGAGCCACTAGCTCTTGTCTAGTAATTTCGACACCGCAATCGGATTCATGTCCTCCCTTTATCCCCTGAATAATGGGCGGGGGTCTCACCATACAGAATCTCAAATGGGGAAACTTCTAAATGACTTGTGGGGGCTGACCGTAGCCTGAATAAGGGCACTGGGAAGAACCTGGGCCAACTCCAAGTTGAGCTTCTTGGCAAAGTTTAGACAGCTTGAACGTCATAGTGCAGTTCATATGCTCAACCTTTCCTGAGCTTTAGGTTCTATAAGCTTGCATATAATCTCCACTGTATCTGTAGAGAGCCTGGGCTAATTGCTGAGGTGACTTGAGATACAAATGAATGACCATTGTTCAAAGCATGTTTGTTTGTACCGGGTATTGTAACGCTATTAGACTGACTAAACCTAGAGAAAGAGTTTATTCTGTTCAGGAAACTTTCCTTTAAAATAAAACTTCATATAAAAATGCTTACTAAGTTAGGTGAAGAGGTACATGTCCTGTTAAACAAAGAAAAGGGCAGGTTGTACTCCAGCCCTCCTCTAACCTCAGGGATACTATATAGCAGTCCCAGGGATATTAGATTATCAGTCCTCAGGGTCAGTAGCTAAAGTACTCAGGGTTAGTAGATAGCAACCGGTCAGCAGTAAACAATTATGTCCTGGCATCCTGTATGTCTCCTCATACATGACCTATGTAGCAGTTAAATAGTTATGTTCTTGGACCCCATGTATTTCTCCTCATACCGAACCTACACTGATTAGACATTGACCTATGTATATGATGAATACATAATAATTGATGTGTAATGATAAAGTGGAATTAAAGCCTGTCTCATCCAAAAAAGCCTTATAAATCAAGTGAACCATGGCTAATAGTTAGAGTAAACAAGGAGAACTTGATTGCGCTTAGTTTCTCTCCACTACAGTTTTGGGGTGTATTTCTATCTAGATTGTGTGTATTTTATTGCTGTGTTTTGATAACCTTTCCCATTGGTTTTGAAATGTCTCTTCTTTAGCTTCGAGAACCCAGTAGGTTTCTGGTGAGGAGGGGCTAAGCAGGCCCACAGTTGGTGCCGTGGCTCTTCTACAGATTTGCCACATTCCTGGCAAGGAGGGGAATGGTTTTTGTGAGTATTATCTTGTGGCGAGCAATGAGCACTCTGTTAGGTGAACAGGCGTTGTCTCAATTTTGTGAATGGCATATTAAGGCTATGGGTGTTAGCTCTTCCGAAAGGTAGCCCTTCTTATGTATGCGTGAGAAGTATGGGGGTTTAAGGCCTACTAATTATATTGTACACTGGCATGCAGTGACTAATGATAATGTGCTTTTACAGTTTCCTTTGGAGGGAACATGTTCCTATAGATAAGCTTTGTTATCTGAAATGTGCTTTTGAAGGCTAAACACAGAGTATGTGATGCTTGTGAAGTGGTCGGTGTTTGGTTGGTGGCAGCGAATGGCAATCATAACTTGCAGAATGAATGGGGGGGGTGTTTATGGATTAGTAGAATGCTGATAAAACGAGTGAACCACAGGAGAAAGAGATTGGTACTGTCTGGGCAGTGAAGGTCCCAGTCATTTTTCTCCAGAGTATGATGCAGATGTGGGCTGCAATTGAAGCTGGAACTGTTCCAGGTGTATTCCCGATGTCTCCCCCCTTGTTTGTTCTGAGAATTAGGTAGTTTCCTGAGAGGGAGATAGTCACTCATTCAGTGACGTTAAAAAGTAGAGATAAGAAATAAACAAAAAATATTAGTGAAAATGCACAAATTGTAGAATTTTGGTACTTGCAATGTTTCTCATCTCAGAGAAATGAATGCTCTTTCTTAGTCGTGAAATAGAATGTACTGTACAGATAATTAGATTCCTTAAAGGAAACAGGTAAGAATTGATAGTTCTGCTATAAAGGAATTGGGAGTTTCTAGCAAACTTTTTGAGGAATAGTGTACACCAGGGTCTGAATAAGCCTTTTATGATCTATAGAAAGAAATATATGCAATTACATGGTGCTATAAGTTTTCTTCAAACTGTTTTGCGTCAGTATACTAGTTCATGTTCTAACTTGGGCTGCTTTAGATACTTTGCCTTAGAACTGCATTTTATACCCCCAGCTGATTTTTTATCCAGTTTGTGAATATACCCGGTGATAAATTTCCAAGAGAAAACTCAAAACTCAAAGAGATAATTTTGTTTTAGGGGATAATAAATGCACGGAAATGATGATTTTCTGTTGATAATGATTTACAGTTAGTATGCAAATTTGTAAATGGATTTTTGAGATTAACACCTCCAAGGCATAATAGGGGTGAAAGAAAAGATGTTCACACTAGGTGTAAAATTTCCTGGGTGAGGCAAGGACATTATTTTCAGAACTTCACCCACTTGTTTTTTGTAAATGATTTATTTCCCGTGATAAAAAGGATTTTTTTTGAAGTTTTAATACTTTGATTGGGGCCAGCTAGAAACCCTGATGTAAGTCTTGAAAGTGCTTGGTACCGGGAGCTAACATTTGACTTGAAATTCCTGCATTGCTCAACTTGCTATTGCTTCTGTGTAACTTCCCAGGAGCAGGGGGAGGGGTAGGTGTGAGAGAAGTTCAGAGAAATCTTCAGCGAGACAGTTCAGATAAGTTTGTTATTGAGCTTTGCAGCGAGGCTGTCTCCGGAATCAGAGTCTTGATGGTCCTAGGATTCCGGTATGCTGCTGATTGCACTCTATCCTGACTGAGTTTGAAGATACTGCCAGCACGTATTCCTCTCTGTAGTGCGGATGTCACAGCCCTGATCTCCGTAAGACGTCTAACTGCTCTGTGGGCTGTCCCAGGAGCAAAGGTCGGACATTGCCAGTTGTATTCTTTCTCTGCAGTGCCGTTTCCTGCAGATGCCAGTATCGTTTATTTTGGAGAACTTTCATCTCCATTGCCAGGATCAGATATCGGATGCCTTTCGTCCCGCCTGTAAGGATCGCTGTGAGACATGGACTTTGGTTTTCGAAATCGCAAGCTGTTTTAGCTGCCAGCAGCTGGTCGGTGAAGAAAGTTGTTTCTGTGCTTGCCGATTTCCAGACACATGTATCCTGCCACTTCATTCATGTAAGACTTCAATTTTTCCTATGCTACAGGTGAGACTAGCTGCGGAAGGCTGACGGTAAAGATTTGTTCATGACCTGTGAGCATTAAATGATGTGATTTTGCCAATTTCTCCCTTGGTATTTTCAAGGGCCACCTGGACTTTTGTTGCCGACGTGCGACCTGCTTAGTTTCAGTATGACTTGGGGACAAAAAAAAAAAGAGCAACCCAGTTTTGTTTTTATTTTTTTGTAGGCTATACGGCTAGTCCTGGTCTAATTTCACAGGCTTCGAGAGGACTGCATTATTTGATGTAAGACTCAACCATTCCTCGTTTTAGTTTAATATGTGGATACTTTGCTTGTCCTAGGTTTTTCCAGTTATGAACTATTGTTTGTGTGAAGGTGATGTTGTCTAAACGGCGGTTTGTATTTTAAAATGTTACTTTCTAGGGATTTGCTCTAACACTCTCTGGTCTGCTAGATTGAAACCTATTTTGTCAGTGCCGGTGTTACTGTGCAAGTTTCCTGAGTTATTAATTTCCGGTCAATAATTGCTTACAACTTTTCTATTGCTCAGAAGGATCGGAAAGCCTCCTTGTCTCCACGTTATCATAGTGGGAGGTTTGTTTATGAATGTAGCAACAATGTACTGGTAATAGCGCCATGTTTTAAATGTAGCAATGTTCTGGTGAAGATGCCATATTATTGTCTATGAATATATCCTTACCCAATCACCAAAACATCCAATTGTTTGTGGCTATGTCTGCTGTTTCTCTGTTATCTTTAGGTTTTGTAAACTTTCCCGACTGGATGTAAGCCAGTGGGCTCTTCTTCAGAGTGAATTCATGAAGTAACGCCCCGCTATGTCTATGTAGTGAAGATTTTTTGCAATTGAATCTTATAAAATTTTCTGATGCTTCCCTGCCAGCACACGTCGCAGTTTTTGGAAATTCAAAAGGGGTCATCATTTCTGAACCGAAAATACACTCTTCTGATATTAGTGTCACTTGACATTGTAGTATTTAGCACTGTTAAAAATGACTTTCTTTTCCTCTTTCATCTTGTTTTTTTTGGAAGATACTTCTTTTGAAACCCAGTTCTGGCCTTCGTGATGTTTCCGGTCCGCTTGTAAAACCGAATCATCCTTTTATTTGCCCTGAGTCATCTTTTTGTTTCTACTTGCCTTGTTTCGGCAGCAGACTTCTATCTAATAAAAACCGCTGTGGTTATGCCTTTTGCCTTTTTGTTATTGTTCTCATTGGTGCAATCTGTTTAAACTGTTTCATGCTTGGCATTGTAGGTTTAGTTTAGGGACAGGTATACATGTGCCTGCCTACTGAATTCATTTTAGTTTGATTTTGCAACCTGTTTTTGTTTGATCTGCCCCTGTATCAGAGGAGCGAGGTGGTATTCCCAAATGGTCACTTATGCACTTTGATACAGCCTCCGATTGACTAAAAGTTTTCCCCTGTTGCCCTTCGGCAGTGTGTATTTCCTCTCGCCTGACACCATTTGGAAATAGTTAATGGTTGTCTAGCTCCTTCTCCATATGCCTTGGCAGTTAGCCCAGACCCCCCAGGTGTTGCGCAGCGTTATCTTAACCTATGTTGCCCGGTTGCACTCAGTCCTTTTTTGTTTTCGTTTTATTGCAAGTGACTCCTTAAACTAGATGATAATTTCTTTATATCCAGGATCCGCAGAATTAATTCATCCAGAGTTGAAGCCACCATATTGGGTCCTGATTTAGCCTGCAATCCGAAGACACTCCCAGCTTCCACGTTCATGGTCCATGTCTTGTGTTCCTGGTGGGATACTCAGCTTTTAAAGTGGAAAAGACTTCTCGTTGGAATGCATCTTATACAGTGGGCCCCCTCACAACTCAGAAGTGACTTTCTGTGTCGGTGAATCAAGAGCGTTTTGCAACGCAGAGACTTATTGGCAACAGTGATATTGAATAAAAGGACTTTTATGATTTAAAGTACTTTCTGAACGCACAACATTGACCTGACAGAAAGATTATTGGATTAAGTGAATTCTAAATGGACTATTCATGTAAAATGCTTTTATTTAGCATTTATAGTAAGACCTGGAGAGATGAGGTTAGTTTAGATTAGGATTTTCCTGATATATATGTCATGACCTTTATTTAATTAACCTCTACTTAATAAAGTAATTGAGAATTAGCGGGCCAGTATCGCTATAGCTATCTCCTCCATCATCTTAAGAGAATTAGTAAGAAGACAGGTATATCTTTAGTTTGTTTTAGAATATTTTTGTTGCTATTCCTATTTCCTAATCTGGTCCCTAGATGTGGTGCGTGGCATAATTATTAATGCCACATTATTGCATTCAGAATCATGGGGATGTTAGAAGGGAATATCCAAATATTTTTTAGGCAGCATTTACCACTTGAGGACAAAGACATTTCAAGTTATCAAAAGTTGCTGTATTGCCTTCCAACAGTGACAGCTACTCCGCATGGGATTTTTACCAATAGTTAGGCCTAAGACCTTTGAAGAATTTTGTGACATATGGTCTTATACAAACACAGATTCTAGACTTATTAAAGATATAGGTATCAAGATCCCATGTACAGGGTCCTAGATTCCAGTAATTTACAATTAATGCCAGTTGAAGGGAACCAAGGGTGTAGTTCTTGCTACCCTTTGGATGCTTTTAGTTCAGACTTAGGCATACCTAACCGTGTTTTAAAGTGAAATAATTAATGGTCATGCCTCAGAGGGTTTTGAGTAATTGTATACAGAATATATCTTGTCCTCAGTGAGTTTCTGCATCTCACATCTTAGCAGTTCAGCGTTTTTGCTGCAGCTCATTGTATTTGCTTGCAAGCCAGACATTGCTGTTATCTGCCTCTCTTCCCAAAATTGTCTGCTTGGTTAATTTTTAAGGTTTCTGTGGTTTGGCAAAAGTAGGAGCACCTTCTGCCTGGCCTGTTCGGCTCATTTTTACTCTTTTTCTGTTCTCCTGCTGTAGTTCTTGTATGCTCGCCCCACACCATCCATGTTTTTTTTTTTTCCATTGGCAAAAGGGCTGCTACGTTTCGTCAAGTTGTCCAGGTTTGTTTTTTGCATTGGTAATTTTGGACTTGTGCATTTCAGTTTCCTGTTCATGTGCAAAATGATCACAAGTACTTCGAAGGTTCTTGCACGTTTTCACCAAAACTGTGAATTTGTCCTCGTCATGCACTTCTGAGTCTCTTTCCTTAGCCTCTTCAAACATGGTTTTGCTGTTTGGTATTATTGTGGAACATAGTCTTCTGGTATTTTATTTTGGTTGTGCTATTTTTGTAATCTCCGATTTGAGATTTGATGTTTCGGTTAGTATTTTACTTTGTGTATACAGAGCTTCCCAGAGGTTGGTCAGGTGCTTGCTATACGCCCTGAGGATACCCCATAGTGACTTGAACTACTAAATTTGTTATCAATCCTGAACAGATCTTTCAAAAGATAAAGGATGTATTCCCTCAGGATGAAGTCCTAAGCGGCTGCTCTGCTTCTTACTGAGGCAATTAGCGGTTATTGCAAGGTCTAGGAAACCAATTGTCAGTTTGATTGCAGCCCAGAACCGAATGGCTTTTAGATTTTCTGCCAGCAAACGGTATGTTTGAAGTAAAGGTTGGTTGTTGTCTGTAGTGTGTTTTATACTAAAGGAAATAATGGAAAACTAGTAACATGCCTATTGGATAGAGTTAAGAACCTTACTTTCGTTTCAAGTGCTAGTTTATATACTTTTGTCTCAAGTGCTAGTTATGTAAGTTCCTTTTTCAGCTCTATTTGCTTCTGTTTCTCCATTTTGGAATTCATTGATCCATGCCTTTGCAAGGCTTATTAGCTTCTTTGCTTGGGTTTTGGGAATTCTCATTCTAGAAGTACTACTCCTCTATGGACTGACAGCTGTTTTCTCTATATATCGGCAACTGGATTTCTTTCCACCTCTTCACCTTTCATAGCTTTCTGTATGAAATCAGTAGAATCACTGACCCCTGCAATAATTGTTATGGATTGGGCCCAGAATTCAGTTTTATTTCCATTGTAATGGCAATATATGAGTTTCCTTACTTTAGAAATGATTCTTTACATAATCAGAGGAGTGACTGAAAGCATGTTTTTTTGTACATGGTAGTGTATCACTATTAGACTGACTAAACCTAAGAACGAGTTTAATTCTGTTCAGAACTTTGCTTAGAACTAAAACTTCATATAAAAATGCTTACTACGTAGGTGAAGATGTACATGTCCTGTAAACAAAGAAAAGGGCAGGTTGGTACTCCAGCCTCTCTATCTCAGGGATACTAGATTTCGTTATTTATTTTATTTATTGTACAGTTTTTTATATACCGCGCTTTTTGGTATCAGCGCGGTTTACAGATAACAAATTTTCGCAGTAGAACAATCCTTTGCTTACATTATAACAGGGTCAGTAACTTGGAGATAACATGGGAAACTATATACAGTCTATGTACAGAAGATATATTCCCTCTGGCAAATGACAGTTTCAACAAGTTGGGGTCATAAATGTGGGTGCATATAGTCTAGTTCGTGGTTCTGTATTGACTATGCTTTTGGAATGTCTGCGGCTGTGTAGGTGATTTGCGAAGTACCGTGGAGGAGGTGTGGAGTTGGGGCCCTAAAGGTGATGACAGAATAGGTAATGTTTCAGTACCTTTCGAAATTGGTAGAGGTCTTTTATTTATCGTATGTGGATGAGGGAGATTGTTCCATCATGTTGGGGCGAATCGGAACATAAAGGCCCTGTCTCTAGATAGCAGTCCCAGGGATATTGGATATCAGTCTCACAGGTCAGTAGCTTAAGTACTCAGGGTTAGTAGTCCTCAAGCTGTCATCAGTAAACAATTATGTCCTGGAATCCTGTTATGTCTCCTCCTAATGGACCATATGTAGCAGTAAATAGTTTATGTCTTGGACCCCCATGTATGTCGCCCCCGCCTCATACCGACCTACACTGGTTAGACATTGACCGATTATTTGATGAATACGTAATAATTGATGTGTAATAATAAAGTTGGATTATGCTGTCTCATTCCAAGAAGCCCCCCTTATACATAAAGTGAACCATGGCTAATAGTTAGAGTAAACAAGGAAGAAAGTGCTTCCTCTTAGTTTCTCTCCACTAAAGCTTTGGTGTATTTCTATATAGATGTGTGTATTTATTGCTGTGTTTCTGATAACCCTTTCCATTGTTTTGAATGTAGTCTTCTGTAGCTCCGAGAAACCCAGTAGGTTTCTGGTGAGGAGGGGCTTAAGCAAGCCCACAATTGTCTTGATCCCATAACTATGGGTATACCAAACCGGGGCAAGGGATTTCATGGATCAGAACTTTGGGTGACTTCCCTGTCTTTCTCTGTCCTATTGGGGTAAGCTTCTACCGAACCCGGAAAATGGCAAACGCAGCACCAGCAGGCAATGATATCCATTTGCAACGTGGCATTTCAAGTAAAGTCCATCTGGATATTTCCCCTGGGGGTAACTCCTACTGACTGAACTCTTGGGGGCAGATTAGGACCTTGTCGAGCATTGTTTCTGGCACAGGTTCACCATATACGGTCTACTGATGGTGATAAGGGTCCTAATCATTATGAGATCCAGCAATGAATCTAAGTGCTTCTCTCCATGGCCGTTTTTCCCATAGTGAGTAGCCTGGGTGGAAAGTTTGAACGAAAGCTGGACCTAATGCTTCCGGGATAACAAATTGAGCCCGGAGGCTGGCTACCTTCACGGCTGTGGCAGCACTATCCATTCCGGGTCTCTGATAACACTCCCCCTTCCTTTTGACAAAAAAGAAGGTAGAGAGTTAGACTATTTCCCCCGTGAAACTTCTCCTTCCCCTGCCTGGTGTCCCTTGTTGGAGTGCCCAGACAGCATCTAGCAGTGTCATTTATCTCGGGGCCATACTTAATATACTTGCCGCCTGAGGTTTATTACCCCTCTTTCCTTGTACAGGGCTCCATGGGCGTGTACTGTTGTAAAATGCATACGTAGAGTCTGTGTATACATTCAAGCAGAAGCCCCTTCCCTATTATCAGTTGCTCTAGTGAGTGCTCTCAGCTCAGGCTTCTTCGCTGATGTTCCCGGTGCCAAATCCGACGATTCTCTCACCATGTCCCAGATCACTACTGCATAATCCAGCACAGCCGTCCGCCGTTGATGACAAGACTACTTCCATCCACGAAGAAAGTCCGTTCAGGTTTATTCAATTTGAGATCAGTTAAATCCGGGCGACTAGAGAACACAGTGGCCATAATTTCCAAGCAGTCATGGTCAGGGGGACCTGAGCCAATTGGCAACAACGTGGCAGTATTCAAAGCCTGACTGACGATCACCTGTACTGCTGGGATTTTCGCATAAAGTGTACTTCAACATTCGTGAATTGGTGAACCAGTAATTCCCTTTATGGTCCATGAGGGTCAAGACAGAATGCAGTACTGTAACTTGGAGGTTCTGACCCAGGGTGATCTTGTTGGCTTCACTCACTAGGAGGGCCTTAGCTTGCAAGGCAACGGTTCCCTCCGGCATGGGGGCCATCCTTTTTTGCGACAGTATCCCGCCATTGTTTGGGATAAATATGCCTACGGGTCGCTGCCAAGATCCAAGAGATTTTTTCAACACCCCCAAGGCATTTCCCTGTTACTCCTGGACGTATGGTCGAAATGGTTTTCTGTACATCTAGCAAACCCAGAGCTGGTGATGACATTAATGCGGTTTTCAGAGATCGGAAAGCTGCATCCTGTTCATGTCCCCATTCCATGGGAGAATCGCTCCATTTCTTTGTTGGCTTGATACAATGGTTTTGGCCACCACCGCAAAGTTGGGTATCCATATTTGACAATAACCTGCAGCTCCCAGTAAAGCCCTCACTTGCTTCCTTTGTGGTTGGGGTAGGGATGCAGCAACACAGCTTCCTTACACTTCTGGTCCTGGCTTGCCAAATCCCGCTGGACAGATGGAATCCTAGATATTTAACCTCAGTTCCTGGCACAACTGAGCCTTGGCCTTCGAGACTTTGTATCCGTCATCATTCAGGTGGTGCAAGAGATCACTAGTGGCGTGCATACATTCACTTCTAGAGTTGGTGGCCTCCATCAGGTCAATCCACTGATATTGGAAGAGGACTCTTTTTCCTTGAGTAACCGAGTGACTTGAAAGGTCCTGCTTGAGGGCTGCACTCAAGATGGTAGGGCGCGTTTTTTGAATCCTTGGTGGTAGTCGGGTCCAGGTGAGTTGACCATGCCTCCCTGTAGTAAGGGTCTTTCCCACTCAAAGTCAAACAGAAGTTGGCTGCCTGGTGCCAGACATACACAGAATAAAGCATCTTTCAAATCCAGGAACTGTGAAGTGATTCAGCCTCGGCGGGGAATCAGTCCCAGGAGAGTGTAAGGATTTGGTACCACTGGAATTTATGGTTCCAACTGCATTATTCACTTCAACCTCATATCCTGCCCTGGACGGTAGTCTCCCGTCCCTGGCTTCTTGATTGGTAAGGAGGGGGGTATTCCAGGGTTGATTGGCACTTCTCTAAGAAGTCCAGACTTCAATAATTTCATTATCTGACAGTGAATGCCTTCCATCTCTGGTCGTGGAAGAGGATACTGTCTCACATGCACTGGATTCGCTCCTGGTTTGAGGGTGACCGAGAACATGGGCTACATTTTTTGCTAGGCCCCGAAGATTATTGGTCCCCAATTTTCATACTGACCATAGGCTCCTGGGGACCCAGAGGAAACTTGGAGCCCGGTCCTGGCCTAGTCTTCATCCTAATTGTCATCCCCTTCCGCCGCCACGCCCTCTATAGCTGCTTCTTCTCGTTGAATATTGTGTATAACGTGTCCCTCCATGGTGCTGGAACCGTCCCCCCTGCTCTCCCATTGCTCCCCTCCTCCCCCCCCCCGGTGGCAGGTCCGAAGTGCTGGCATTCCTTTTTCCAATGTCCTTTCTTCTTTACAGTAGGTGCACTGATTCACACCGCCTACCGTGGGCCGGCCGTTTCCCTCGGCCCCTTCCAAACGTCCTCTGGTCCTTCTATTAGGAAAACCTCCCTCTTATAGTTCAACTAAAGCCTGCCTGCAAGGAAGCAGCTTTCTTCTTCTTCAGCGTACCTTCACTTTCCTTCTGAAGCTCTGGATCCACTGTTTCACAAACACTTTCTGTGCAACTTCCATTAGCTGTGCTGCATTCATGCCCCGCAAATCCCTCTAGCTTCTGCAGTTTTCTTTTGATGTCTCCCTGGGACTGACCCCCAAAGGTCGAATTCACCATGCGCAAATTTTCTGGGGCCTGCTGGATCATAATGGATGTATAGTTCTATAGGCTTCAGATAATCCATTCATAGAAAGCCGCTGGGCTCTCATTCTCCTTGAACGCGGGATGACTTCGGATACTTTTCCAATATTCATAGCTTTTTCTGGCCTCCTTTCTACAGGCCTTGTAGCAGGGCTTGGCGGAACCTAGTGAGGGCCACCGGCCCCCCCTTACAACGTTGTGATCCAACTTAGGATCTTCATTGTGGTAAAGCTGCGGCTGCTGCTTGCTGGGGATTTAGGCATGCCCCTCCGAGGGGATCTCTTCTAACCATCGAGTGACCTCTTTGCACAAGTCCACGCTCACTCCTCGTTACTTAAAGAGAGTGGACTAGGAGCTGGCGCCAATCGGACCAGGTAGGCTGATGGGTCCCTGCATTATACTAGTCATTAATTCAATCAGTACACACCCTGGGGTTTCTCAGTCGACGAAGCATAATGCATCTTCCATTTCAGTAAATCCATTGTGGAGAAGGGCACATAAACAAACCTAGTGGGTCCCACCACCACCCTGGCCTTGTTCATCAATTGTAAGGTAGGCCTGGGCCTTGTCACAATGGCCTCATGTGACTTCCCGTTCCGGCCCGCCGAGGCCGTAATTCCTAAAAGCATAAGGTGGTCGGGATCGTCGAGATTTTTCCGTTTCCTGATGTGGGGTGTCCGCAGTGAGTGACCCTGAACCTGTGTAAACAAATCCCTGCTTTGTGGCATCTTCACTTGCACTGGGGCCCTCCCAAAGCGCTTGGGGCCAGAGTCAGGGCTTCCGGCAGGAAAAAGGAGCTCGTCCTCAGGCCGCGGAGGCAACCGGAGGGATACTTGGGATAAAACTGCCGTATGGATTCCTCTGGGACACCAGTGCTCTTCCAGGGTTTTGGCAGAGCCGAGGGGACCGTCCTGTAGAGAAACTGGGACAGACCTGACTGGATATTCTGGATATTCTGGGGCTGAATAAACCGGAAGTTTCTTTGTTCCCCCGGCTCCCGGGCCCCGTTTGTGGTTTTACAAATATCCTACCGCTGTTCCGCATGACAGCGCTTCATCCAGGAAGGCTCTTTTTCACAAATACCGAACCAGGAATCTATATATGGGAACTGGTCAGGATGGTCTTTTCGTACCTCTGGTGAACTAAGGATATGATACTAACATCAAAGGTACCCTCACGGGGCCATGACATGACCAGTACAGGCCACTCTCCTTTCACAGAGCATTTTTTACATCGGGACGGATCCATTTTTAGTCCATAGTCTCCGTCAAATCCCTTACTGAAATTCATGATCATACATTTCAACGGAAGTTTGCCGTGGACTCCGACCCTCCCATAATTACGTCCACGACCAAAGACAGTTGGGGCCGGGGGTAGTCGGGCTGCTAGGTAAGGGATTCCGTACAGCCCTAGAAACAAATGCATAGATAAAACACCAAACGCTTCCCTCGTTTCGCGACCTGGGCGCGGTCCGCCCAGCCAGGAACTGCGCTAATCATAGTGCTGCACTTGCTTGGTCTGGATTGTCAAGACCTCTCATTCACACACACATCAGACATGCTAGCAAACAAACTACACTTTTCCCTTCTCCCCTGGTCCCCTTACTCGGAACCTCTAAGCCGTTCAGGTTTCCCCCATAAATCAGAGAAGAAATAAATAAACTAATAATAATACTATCACAGAGAACAGTTGCCGTACAAAATACAGGCAGGGCTTTTTTTTTTGGGTGGAAGGATTTCAAAATTAAAACCAGCAAACCTAATAGAACAGGTACAGGTGACGTAACAATACAGGCACTGGCAGAGATATAACTAACGCAGTTGAGGAGATCCGAAGGGGTTAATAAAAACTTAAAAGGATACTGGACACTTTCCAGAGACATTCATTTCTGCAGGCTGTGTGAAATACACACCCCTTTTCCCTCTGCTTGCTAGAGATACCATCTCTCCTGCTGTGCTGAAAAATAGAATCACTGAAAACCGCTCGTCCTCGCTGTGCTGATAAACACGATTCCGTAAAAGTGACTCCTGAGGTTTTTCAGGACTGTTCCTAAGCCGGTAAACTGGTTCACAAATTACCCAACAGAATAAGCTTACATTATACCAGAAGGGAAACCCCTGGTTGAGACCACAGACAGAGGGTGCGGGGTGATTCGGACTGCTGGTAAGGGGTCCGGGCAGCATCCTAAAAACAGAGGGAGACACAAACACCAGAGACCGCTTTTTCAAGACCTCTCACTCAAACACAGTAGATATATGCCGGCAACTTTCCAAAATTTCCCAGGCCGTACTGACTAACCCAGAGGGCGATAGTTGTTCGGTCTTCACTCATACTCATGCAATATGCTACTAGGACCGCCCGGATAGGTGATCTCTCTCATTTGTCCAAATCCCAAGTTCCAAATTCCAAGTTGCAAATTGCAGCAAATTGCACACCATTCCCCAAACTAACTGAGTGAGTAGCACGAAAATTCTACTCAACTAATCCGGTACCAAGTACAAAAACTGGTAATGGTTTGAAGCCCGGTACTCCACCCTCGGGTTCGGGAGGCGTTGGCCAGCCGGACCCATCAATCCGTCTGAGTCAAGTCGGAAGCCTCTCCGATGCAAGAGGACCTGTGTCGTCTGAGGTTTCCCCCTGCAGTCGGCCAGACACATTTTCCAGCCGGACCACACCTTGAGGCCGGTAAAAAGTGGTATATTCACTTGAATACCATCCCACTCACTCGCGACTTCCCGGCCAAACGCACCAGGAACTGTAGCAGCAAAGTGCCTTGCACTAAATAATAACCAGGAGTCGTTTGGCAGGGTCCAAGCCAATTAATTGTGCACAGGCCCAGACAGGATTGTGTCCTAAAGAGACTGAGCCAAGACGTACAGGAGCAAATTCCTTATATCCATTTTTTACACTTTGGTATGAGGCAAACTTTCTATTGGTCCCAAACGCCCCCTGCCACCTAGCCAATGGGGGACCCTCTCTTGGTCTCAGTCCCTGTTCCCCCTTCTCAAACTGTTCTATACAAAGGCACGGTCTTCGATGTAGTTTACCTTTCTACGTGCAAGGACATTTCTAGCTCAGAGAATGCAAAGGTCAATGTACGCTTTAAAGAAATGGTTTCAATACTTTCCTAATAAGCCAATTTTCTCACTCTGGTTCGTTGTTGGTCAGCACTAATCCTAGGTGGGGGTTGGAATCCAGGCCTAGTGTTCAGGCTATAGATATAGCCTACCACAGAAGAACTCCCCGAGGTGGTTTTTTTTTTTGGTGGTGTCAGTGCGCGATAAGGGGTTGGGGAGGTAAAGGTAATGTTCCCACAGCCTGACCCAGGCCTTAGGGAGGCCGCTTGGGGATCGGCCTTGCGGGGAATTATCTTTGTTGGGCCCACGGCCAGCATTGCGGCTTTTAAATGGATCCATGGTGCCACGGCAACGGGATGCCCCGGTGCTATGGCAAACGGATGCCATGGTGCCACAGCTACATTAAAATCCCTGGCTGAGTTAGCTAGACTTATCGCTGTACGTGCCGGGTTGGACCTGACATCACAGTCCCGGCCTGCACGTACGGGCCTGTTTTTTGCAATTCTGATCCCACTAGGGTTAGATGTTCCCCGCTGGATCAGAATCCGGGAACATCCTTTGTGGTCCAGGTCCCCCCCCCCCCCTGCCCGGATTCTACAAAGGAGTCGTACGTGGTGATCAGAATCGGGCCCCTTTGTGATAGGTTTGACATAATAGCATTGGATTGTGTTAACAATTTTTTCCAAGATATTGTTTGTATTCTTCTAAGAAGATGAGCGTCTTTTAAGTTTTTTAAGAATTCTGTTGTGTCAGTGCATGCGCATAGCTTTGATGGTACAGAATGTGGGTGCAAATAATGATAGTGGACGGCTGCATATATATTGCTTACTCTTTAGCTTCCTGGGGTGGGGGGGGGAATTGCGAGTAGGTTGATGTAATTATTTCTTCTTTAACTTTTGAGAGCAGGTTTCTTGAGGCTGGTGGCTGAGTCATAGTGTACAATTTAGAAAATTGTGGTAAGTTGCCTTGAACTTGATTCTGTGTAGTTCCTCGAAATGGGTTTATTTTATTTAAAGGGTCTTTCTATCCTGCCTTATCCTTTAATCAAGGCGGTGTACACAGCAAACAATCAAAGTCAGTGGAGTTTATGTTGGCATCATTCTATGTATCAGTGAGGGTGCGTGGGTGCAGGTGTGTTAATTAGTGTGAGCTGTTTACAACGTTGGCTTTTTACAGCTGTTATACAAGATTTTACTGGATCCCGCAGCATCTGCGATCTGTGGTCTTCATGGAGTCTGTGGTTGGCACAATTTTGTGGAGGCTGATTATGTGTTGTGCCGTAGTGCTCAGTGAAGAGTACTGGTCTGTTAAGGAGTTTCCGTAAGTCCTTCTGGTCTTCAGTTGATCGTAGGTCGTCTGGGAGTTTGTACCAAATTGTCGGAGCTCTGCCAGTGGACAGGGCTCTTTGAGTGGTGGATTTGCAATGCTTTGTGTAGTTGCTTGGTGTGCTGAGTGCGTCCTGCTGTTTTGGGGGGCTCTTCTTCTAGGTCTAGTGCTGGGGTCAGGGAGTATGCCAGCTTTGAGGCTGAGTGCAGGAGCTCTTGATATTGATTCTGAATATGGTTCAGAATCATTTATACTTTATGCTGTGGCTGATAGAGAGCCATTGGAGGTCCTTTTAAGGATGGGGGTGATGTGGCCTGTGTTGGAGAACGGTGATTATTCTGGCTGCCGTGTTTTTGATTCATTTGCAGCGGCCTGAGAGATTGTTTTGGGATCCTGTTGTATATTGGGTTGTCATAAGTCAAGTATGTGATTGATAAGAGCTTGGCATACTATGCGGCTGGTTTTGTGTGAGTAGAGCTTTGAGGCGTCTGATTACTCTGATTTTGTAATATGCAGTTTTGGGCGGTTCTTCTGATGTGGGATTGTAAGTTCAGCTCCCTGTCGAGTGTTTATTCTGAGGTAATTTCACTTCGTTTCTTCAGTGGTATTGTTGTGTTGTTGGCTTTTGATTAAGGGTGGGGGGCTGAAGTTGGTGTTCCGTTGTGATGATGAGTGCCTCCGTCTTGCTGTACTGTTATGGATAGGTTTTTCAGCCATGAAGTCCAGGTTGGACATGCTGTTGAGGCAGT
This sequence comes from Ichthyophis bannanicus, assembly GCA_033557465.1. Taxonomy (NCBI): domain Eukaryota; kingdom Metazoa; phylum Chordata; class Amphibia; order Gymnophiona; family Ichthyophiidae; genus Ichthyophis; species Ichthyophis bannanicus. Next base: position 1,268,197,154 of record CM066031.1, on the reverse strand, counting down.
TTGTTATCTTGGGTTAGTTTTGCGCATACTATGGCAGTCATGGACCTCACTTCTAAGCCAGGGTATTTGAAGTCTGAGCTTATTTTCACAACTTGACTACTAATGCTCGGCATAATACTTGCAACCGTGCCAAACAGAGCCCTCCTACTGGAGTTCATAACATGTGAACATGTATGGGTAGTTTTGTCAAGATGTGCTTGGCAAATTCTTCTTTTTATCAGGTCTGTGGCTCTCCCAGGACAAAGGTAAATAATTTCTGTATCTTTCTGCCACATTTTCTTGGATTCTGACTGCATTTTTGGTACTTTCAGGATCTTCTGTCTCTCTCCACATCGATTCACCAGACTAATCACTCGGTACCGACACTTCTATTTATCAATGCCATTCTGATATTCTTCTCCCTTACCACTATGTCAGGTCTCCTGCAATTCAGTTTCTTATCCATCAGAATGGGAATATTCCAGGTGATCCTAACCTCTTCATTCTCCTGTATTCACTCATAGTCATGATCCCAGTGGCTTTTCAGGGACAGTGATGTTTGTAAGTGTTTTATAGAGTTTCCAGTGGAGGAGGCATGCTACTTTGTTGTTCCTTTCTGTATTGAAAATTTTCCACCATCAGAACTTCACAGCCTGCTATGAGGTTGAGTCACCGTTTCCAGCTCTTGCTGTGATGGGAAGCCAGTGTAGCTGGATCGAGTATAGGAGTTATCTGGGCTCAGCCAGGGGCTCCATAGATTATTCATGTAGTTGTGTTCTGTGCCATATATAAAGGGTGGAGCAGTAGTTTTTTTTGGAGACCATGGTCAATGATGTTGGAGTAATCTAATACTGGAGTGATCATGGCTTGGCAGACTGGTCTGAAATAATTCTGTGGAGAGGAGGGGGCGGAAGTGTTTTAGAGTTTTGCTTAGTTTGTATAGACAGCAGAGGTTGTTCTTTTTTAATGTGTGAATGGAACTCAGTTGTTGGTCAATAGTGCCTCCTAGGTATTTTTGGTTTGAGTTTTAACTCCTGTTTGTTATATATGTTAAGTTTCAGTGTTGATGGGGGATGAAGGCTGGTTCAAAGTCATGTATAGTGCTTCAGTTTTGTCTGTATTTTTTTTATTTGTAATTTATTTATTTGTTACTTTTCTATAACGCACCGCCCCTTCCATAGAATCAGGGGTGTGTTTAACAAGGAGCTTAAGAAACAGGTACATGGAAACCACCAAATACAACTTTTTACAGGTAACTTGATTTTGTTGGGGTAGGGTCAGTGGGTTGGAGATTGGCAATTTTTTTAGGAACTATGTACAACTTGGCTATATACAGGAATTTTCATGCTACATTTGCTTTGCAACTGCCCTTATCTTGGTTGGGTGAGCTGCCTCTGTGGTGCGTGTGTGTTTTTTTGGTTCTGTAGTGCATGGAAAAGAGGTGGGGTTTTCGGTGTTTTCTGAAATCTTTGAGGTCTTTTGTTTGTGCGTATGTGTAATGGGAGGGAGTTCCAGAATGCTGGGTGCAGCATAGAGAAATGCTCTGGGAGCTGGTGGTTTTGTTTTGTTTTGCGGATTGCGGGTGGGATTATTTAAGAGTGGGTGGGCATTCTCCCTGCGTGTTTCGTGTTGTTTTGTTGGGGTGGTGAGGAGGGTTGAGAGAAAAGAGGGAGCAACATTGTTTTATTGAGTTTTGAATGATGTTTACAAGTAGTTTGTATTTGTATCTGATCTGGCTTTTCTATTGGGAGCCAGTGTGAGGGGTATATAGAAGGGGTGTGACCTGTGTCAGTTAGTCTGGCTTTGCAGGTGATCTTTTGGCTGTGATATTTTGCATTCATTGGAGTATGTGTAGACCTCTTTGTCGGAGGACCCTGCAACAGGCTGTTGGCAGTAGTCCGAAGTGGGGGGTGATGATGGATTGAATGAACCACTCTGAAGTCGTTATCTTACCAAGGAGAGGTCTTAGTTGTTGTATGGATTTGAATTTGTATAGGAATTGTTTCTTGGGTGTTCGTTTCAGGTGAGCGGTTACCATGCTGAGAGAGGTATCTAGGAATTACACACGTATTTTTAACGTCTCTGCTTGACTGGGATTGTGGTATTGTTGATGGTGATGGCCTGGGGTAGGGTTGAGTCTTGGTTTCTTGATGATCAGGTTGTGTGCGTTGAACCATTGCTTCCGTCAAACATTTCTGCAGGTATGAGAGATCTGGAAGGAGGAGGGGTGATGGGGTGAAGAGCATTACATCATCATGTAGATTCTGTATTGTATCTTGTGGGCCTTAAATATTTGACATAGTGGTTGGGATAAATAAATTAAAGAGGAGGGGACTGAGAGGCTTGAGCCCTGTGGTACTCCAGTTTGTTGGGTGAAGGGGTTAGATGATTTGGTCCCACATCTTACTTGCTGTTTACGGGATTCAAGATAGGATTGGAACCAGATGAACATGATATCTTGGATGCCAATTTCTGAGAATTTCTGCAGCAGTCGGTGGTGTGGTATACAGTTAAATGCAAAGGTGAGATCAAGGAAATAAGGATAAAGCTGTTGTTGGTGTCTTGTGAGGAGAGTATCTGGTAGAGCGGTAAGGAGGATTTCGACCCCATGTTATGGTCTGAACCCATGTATTGATAGGGGTCAAGGGGCACATGGTTTTGGAGTTGTGTGAGAACAATCCTTCAATTAGCTTCATTATTAAATGGGATGCTTGAAATAGGTCTTTATGGACTTGGGGATGTAGGGTCCAGATCTGGTATTGATTTGCAACATTGTTGAAGGTAAACTTTATTCACACACATTTCACCACATATTCAGCTGGGTATGATGTTTGCTTATAACAACTTGCTATAATATTTATTTATACTTTTTTTCAAGGGGTTAGGATTGAGGATCCTTTTATCAAAGTATGCTACACAGTTAGTGCGGATTTGGAGTGTGAAAAGTGTACGCTGAAGCCTTGCAGTAACTGATAGTGAGGTCCCAACACAGTGGAAACAGATTTCCGTGTTGTGAATTGCATGTTGGGTGGTAAAGGGTAGTTTAGGGACAGTTCATGTGCAAACAAAACTATAGCAGTCAAGGATGAAGTGCGGTACCTGGACAGAGCTCTGAACCTAAAATCTCACATACCAAAACTGCGGCAAAAGCCTACCACCGATTGAGGATCATCAGAAAAACTCAAACCAATCCTTAACCAAGACCACTTTCGCACAGTTTGCCAAGCAGGCATCACCCCACTACTAGACTATGGAAACTCGTTATATCAAGGCCTCCCCCAACAGACTATTCACCCACTCTCAAATGGTGCAGAACACTGCAGCACGAATCATCACGGTCACTGCAAGATCTGAACACATCACACAAACAGCTACACTGGCTCTCGATAATTGTAAGGACAAAATTCAAAACAATCCTAGCATCTGAAAAATCTTCCACCATTGCTCAGCAGATGCGCTCCAGGATATAATAACCAGAGATGTCAGTAATAGACCAAGAAGAACCAACAATGGCAACAGGATCAGCACACACGCAGGCTATCACAAGACTAAACAAGCAACATCTAAGAGAGCTCCCTTGCTACTGGCGCCTGCATTATGGACATAAGGACCCTAAACGACACCAAAGACTTCCGCAAGGCACTCAAGACCCTTCTCTTTACCTGAGGCCTATGAGCAACCACCTTAACTGCCAACCACTAGATGGGCCCAATACCTCAGGGAGTGCGTTAGTGGGATGGAAACAGCTGGGGGGATGTAGAAAAAACAGTGGGGCAAAAATGAAAGGGAGGTATTTTAAAGGCAACCAACCTTTTGGTAAAAAGGTAAATACAAGGCAAAAGGAAACAGGGAGAACCGACTGATGGTTTTCGAAGGAAGTACGCTGAAAAAGTGAAGAAAAAGAGGGAGGCCTTCATTGAAATACAAGAGATCACAGAGAAGAGGAAGGACAGGGCAATCTGTAAGTTTGGAAAAACTTAGGAGAAGCCTATAGCAAAAAGTAGTCAAGAAGGCAAAGATTCTCTTCAATCAACTTGTAAATACACTTCGTCTGGCTAGGAATGCAGCTGCAAGGGTCCTCTCTGGGTCACCAAGATCTGCTCACATACCAACACTATACATTAAAAAGGCCTTACACGGCTAACGCTCTACAAAGGCCAGACTCCAACTATAGGTCACTAATCCCTGAACCTTCAAAGCACATGAATAATTACCCACCCACACCAATCAAGCAAACCTAACTTCACAGCACCCGTCGACAATAGAAACAGGAGAACTAATGCTAAGAACACCTTAATATTTACTAAGATGATGACATCATGTACTAAAGCTAAGTCAAACAGAGCCTTCTCAATATTCGCCCCTCTAAACTGGAATACCCTCCCCCATGAAATCCGTGGCATCAAGAGCCTAATACAATTCCGAAAAGCCGTGAAACCACCATTTGTTCACAAAATGTTACCCAGAAGTTATCCTGGACACTCACACATCTACCAAGATTCCCACACACCCCAGGTGCATTAGCACTCTAATACAACCAGAAAATGGTTAGACTACAGGATAGCCCACTAGACAACCAAGATGACCAATTACCACTTTACCCAAATGTCTCAACCACTTATCCAATCGAGTTTAGAATATTGTAATATAGTTTAAATATTATATATATAAGTCAACTGTACATAGTTTCCCCGGTTATCCCATGCATTTATCATCCCTTGTTCTATGTAAACTCAATGTTGCTTGTATGCATTGCAGTATGTTGTGTTCCTTGTACACCGCACTGATTTTAATAGCGCGGTATAGAAGAAATGTTAAATAAATAAATAAATAAATAAATAAAATAATAAAAGGAGGAGGAAATAGCCAATGCAATAAAATGGGGGGATAAGACATTTTTCAGATATTTAGTGAGAAGAGGAAGGGCAAAAGTGGTTAGTGTCAGACTCAAGGGTGCAGGGGGGGAATATGTAGAAGCTGATAAGGATAAAGCGGAATTGCTTAACAAATATTTTTGCTGTGTGTTCACAGATGAAGAACCAGGAGCAGGACCTCAGAAAACACCCACAAATAAGAACAGAAGCGAGGGAACATCTTGAACAATTTTCAGAAGACTGTGTTCGTGAGAAACTAGCTCAACTAAAGTAGACAAAGCGATGGGGACCGGATGGGATACACCCTAGAATACTGAGGGAACTTGGGGACGTTCTAGCAACTCCACTTGGACTGACCTTTTCAATGCCTCGTTGGAGTCGGGAGTGGTGCCAAAGGACTGGAGAGATGCTCATGTGGTGACTTTTCAAAAAAGCGTAGTAAGGATGTGGTTGAAAACTACAGGCTGGTTTAGTTTAACTTCAGTGGTGAGTAAATTAATGGAAACGCTGTTGAAAAAGAAAATAGTGATATTTCTGGAGTCCAGCGGATTACAGGATCCGAGGCAGCATGGATTCACCAGAGGCAGGTCGTGTCAGACAAAATCTGATTGATTTCTTTGACTGGGTGACCAGGAGTTGGACCGCGGGAGAGCTCTAGATGTGGTGTATTTAGATTTCAGTAAAGCCTTTGACACTGTTCCTCACAGGCGACTTATAAACAACTGAGCACCCTAGGGATAGACCCTAAAGTTACTGCTTGGGTTAGAAATTGGTTGGGTGGGAGGCGACAAAGAGTACAGGTAAATGGAGCTCACTCTGAGGAGAAGGATGTTACCAGTGGTGTGCCCCAGGGATCTGTCCTTGGGTCCGATTCTTTTTAACATCTTTGTTAGTGATATAGCGGAAGGGGCTGTCGGGGTAAGGTTTGCCTCTTTGCGGATGATACCAAAATCTGCAATAGAGTAGACACTCAGGAAGGTGTAGATAACATGAGGAGGAATCTCAGCTAAGCTTGAAGAATGGTCTAGAATTTGGCAACTGGGATTTAATGTTAAAAAATGTAAGGTCATGCATTTGGGCTGCAGCAATCCAAGGGAGCAATATAGTATAGGAGGTGAAGTACTTTTGTCCACTAAAGAAGAGCGGGACCTAGGCGTAGTTGTGTCCGATGATCTTAAAGTAGCTAAACAGGTAGAAAAGGCGACGGCAAAAGCTAGAAGGATGCTTGGGTGCATACGGAGAGGAATGGCTAGCAGAAAAAAGGAGGTGATAATGCCTCTGTATAAGTCTTTTGGTGCGACCTCATTTGGAGTATGGTGTGCAATTCTGGAGACCGCACCTTCAAAAGGATGTGAACAGGATTGGAGTCGGTGCAGAGGGTTGCTACTAAGATGATAGTGGTCTTCATTATAAAGCATATGAGGAAGACTTAAGGATCTTAATATGTACACCTTAGAGGAAAGGCGGGATAGAGGTGATATGATTGAGATGTGTAAATACCTCCGTGGCATAAATGTTCAGAGAGAGCCTCTTTCAATTGAAAGCAAGTTCTGCGACGAGTGAAGGGAGATAGATTCAGGAGTGATATGCGGAAATATTTCTTTACGGAAAAGAGTAGTGGATCCGTGGAATAGTCTCCCAGTGGAGGTGGTAGAGATGAGAGGACAGTAACTGAATTCAAAAAAAGCATGGGACCAACACAGAGGATCTCTAAAGGTAAAAAGTGGACTGTTGTAGTTGTTGTTATGGAAGGACAGACTAGAGGGCCTTGTGGTCTTTTTCTGTCATCATGTTTCTATGTTTAAGATACCACCAATTGGCCCAAACAGCTACCTACACCACTTGTCCCCAAGGACTCATTCCCATTTAGACGTACAAGCACATAGTATTTAAATGTATCCCTCCAATTGTGTTACGACCACTCTGATTGAAGGATAACGGTGGTATACAAAACTGTCTAAATAAATAAATAAACACTGTGTGTTAACTGCAACTATTAAAATTGTATGGGATTCTCCTCACTTCACTCAATAAGCGGAGTTAAGTGCACCTGCAGTAATAGTGCATGCTGCTGCAGTATGTTAGGGGACCTCTCTGTGCGGTAATTGCTGGGAAGATGCTGGACACACACCCAGCAGTTTGCACACAGCAGTTGCAACTACCATGCTTTAGCTTTAGCGCTAAATGCTCATTGGTTGCAAAACCCTAGCACAATTTAGTAAAACGGCCCCTGGGGTTTTTTGCATAGCCATTCATCTAATATATTTTAAATATACTTCTTTGTTCATATTTTATTTGAAAACTACTTACTTAGGGACCCTTTTACTAATGCTACTACCTGGTTAATGCACATGTAGCATGCAGTAATTAGCTAGAGTGAACGCATTAACGCATGGGCATGCCAGCTACTGGCCACCAAAATACACCTTAACTGGCAATCACATGCTACTGCAGCAGGGCCAGCTCAAGGAGTCGTAGCACCTTAAGCCAACTTTCACTTTGTGTCCCCCAAGGGGTCGATCTTGCAATAGAAGCTGTTGCAAACAGGGGTAAATTTCAGCCAGCAGAGTCACTGTCTTACATTAAGTGCCAGACCCACCATTTAATCGTATATTCCATGCCACCATCCATATAGGCAGCAGCACTGAATATACAAAGTGCCAGCGTGGTCACTGTGTACTATCTGTTTAGGATAGGCCTGCTATTCGTCAGAAGAAAAACAAGAAGCGGGGGAGCAAAATAAGCAGCGATAAACTTTATTGAGCTCGACATTGTCATGTTTCAGCGTTTTGTACCTGCATCAGGGGCAACTTACAAATAAAATACGTGGAGGCACATTCCGACCTGGCCGGCCAGCTCCTTGTGCTGTCGACCAGAAATGAGATGCCCAAAGGTAGACCCGATTCTGATCCACGGGGGCTAGATGTGCCAGCCAGATCAGAAGGGTCTATGGGACTGAACGTGCAGGCTGGGCCCCGATTCTGGTCGGCCTGCACGCCCAGCAGATCCCCGGCTATCTGAGTCAGGCTGAATGGAACTGCAGAGCCATGGTATCCGTTGCCATGGCACCACTGCTCCATTCAGAAACCGCAAATGCCGCCCACCGCAGATTTTCTTCATTTACCATAGCCGGACCCAGGGTCCAGCTAGACCCCCTACCTTTTTGTCCTGGCTCGGCCGGTAACATGATCCCCCAATATTCAGGGGGACTTGTTTCCACGTCTGTGATGGAAGAAGTCCCCCATCCATGTTCACGGTCCCGGACATACAGGGCCGACCTCAGAATCGGCCCTGTATGTCCAGGGTCGCGGCCCGCCCATGCCCCACCTTCGCTCCAACTCAGTAACGCCCACTCCATTCATTAATTTAAAGATCCCTATCATATCCCCTCTCAGCCATCTCTTTTCCAAGTTGAAGGTCCCTAACCTTTTAAGCCTCTGCAGCTGGGTAGCGAAATGTTTTGCCAAAGGCTTGGCATCCAGGTTGTTGAAGGAGATCAGCCTAAATGAGCCACAAATATTCTTATCTTTGCCCTACTTTGGCAGCACCATTAGCCCTGCCATCGCCATAGACTCAGGCATCTGGCATCCTTCCAGTACCCCACTAAACACCTCTGCTAAGAGTGAGGTCAACTGATGTTAGAATCGTCTGTAGAACTTGGCGGTCAAGCCATCGAGGTCAGGGGCCTTACCCTGCTTTAGAGACCCAATCACCGGCCTCACTCCCCCTCTCTAATGCCCTATCCAATACTGCAGCCTCCTCCGTCTTCAGCCTTGCCAATATGCACTCCCGCAGACAACCCTCACTCTTGGCTTCCCCCCTCTACCTCTACCAGTATAATTTTTTATAATATTCCCGAAAGACCTCCTGTATTTTCACTAACCCAGAGTTCCCTTGGCATTCCTGATATTCACTATCTGTCCCTGTCAATGCATCTCTTTCAATTTTAATAGTAGCACTCTGATCACACGATTCCCCGCCTAAAAATATGTTGTTTTAACATATTCAACTCATGCATAAGCTGAGTAGCTCTTAAGCATCCCAATTCAGCTCTCAACATCTCCAGTTCTTCCAGATCCCTAGGGTCTGGATCGCTCTGGTGCCAGGCCTCAAACAGGCGCACTCGGTCGCATAGGGTCTGTTCCGCAACCTCCTTCTGCTTCTGCATCCTTGACACGATGCAAAGTAGGTGTCCCTTAACTACCACTTTAAATCCATCCAGGACCACCCCCCTAGGGGGACCCCCACTCCTCTATTAAATTGGAGGTACTTCCCTATCACTTCCCGCACCTTTGATGTACACTCCTTGTCCTCTAATATGGAATCATTTAAGTGCTAAAATTTCACTCCCCCTTCCTTCGCTCCCAAATCAAAAATCACACTCATTGGGGCATGATCTGTCCATGGGATTGAACCCATCTCTGCCTCCATCACCCTCTGTACCAAGCCCCCACTCACCCAAATCATATTGAATCAGCTATAGGAGGCATGAAGTAAAAGATGTACTGCCTCGCTGCAGGTGCCGGACTCTTCGCACTTCTACTAGTCCCAACTGGTCTTTCATCCGAATCATTTTCCTGTGTTTCCCCCCAGGGATGCCCCCGCCCCCCCCCCAATTATTATCTATCCATGGGTTCAGCATTAAATTATAATCCCCTCCCAAGATAGAGGGCACTGTCCCAAACTCTCCCAGCTTATCCAAAAACTTCTCAAACAACTCCCTCTGTCCTTCATTTGGTCCATATATACACACCACTGTTGCCTCCAACCCTTCCAAAAGCAACCTTAGCCCCAAATTCCTAACCCCTTTTCCTCTTACCACATGTTTACTTCAATCTGCTTCTTATCATTCAGGCGAATCTCCCCCCCCCCCCACTTTTTTGGGTTCTTCTGATTTGCAACCAAATAAATCTGAGAGTATCTTCTAGAGCAAAACATCCTCTCTTGCCCTACTCTCAAGGGAGTTTCTTGGACACACAAAATATCCACCCTTAGTCGTCCTCCCTCCTTCTCTAGTAGGTTGTGCTTGTTCCAGCAGTTCAACCCCTTGGCATTTATGGTAGCTACAATGATTCTCTTGTCTCCTGTTTCCTTTCTTCCTTCCCCCTTTCCTTTTTCTCCCCACCCTCCAGCTCCCCCCTCCACCGCTAGAGGTTCCATAACAGAGTACTGACACCCCCCTTTCCTGACCGCCCACCAGTCACATCCCTTCCTGTCCTCCCACCTTCCTCTCCCCCACTCACTCACCATACATTCTATCCCCCTTGCATTCTCTCATTCGCTCCCTTCACTCCCAAATATCCTTCTCTAGTAAGGCAGCTCACATTGGCATTGGTGACAGTAGCTATACTAAACTTCCATAGGAATGTCTCTTTTCCTCATATCGGTGCTTCCTTCACCAGTCCTTTCCTCCTTTGCCTGGATCTTTCCTTGCAGCTCACACAATAGAAAAAGTCGTTCATGCATCAAAGGGTACTATATGATTATCAATCAATCTAGTCAATAAATATCTAATTTTTTAAACATCGGAGGTCTCAGACTAGTTAGGCTGTGCCACCAGGACTCACGTCCGTTCATACGGCAGACTGCCCTATTGCATCAACGACCTCTCTTGGGCTGGCAGATAACACAGTCACATATCCAGAAACAACTTGATAATATACTTCGATGGTACACTTATCTGTGTCATCAAAAACCGCCCACATGGATTGAGCAAACGTCGGGATCTTTGCTCAATCTATGTGGGCGGTTTTTGATGACACAGATAAGTGTACCATCGAAGTATATTTTCAAGTTGTTTCTGGATATGTGACTGTGTTATCTGCCAGCCCAAGAGAAGTCGTTGATGCAACAGGGCAATCTGCCGTATGAACGGACGTGAGTCCTGGTGGCAGAGCCTAACTAGTCCAAGACCTCTGATGTTTAAAAAATTAGATATTTATTGACTAGATTGATTGATAATCATATAATACCCTTTGATACATGAACGACTTTTTCTATTGTGTGAGCTGCGAGTTCATCGTTCAGTAATCGACCAATTGTTTGTGTAACTACATCAGAATGGATCCTTCCTTGGACACCCGGGTCCAATCACTGTTTTTTTGGTCTATCTGTCCTCCTTACCACAGGTCCTACCAAGCCCTACACTTGCAGCCCTGCTTCTGCAATTTTTTTATTTTATTTAAGGTCTTTTCTATACCGCGCTTTTCAGATTCAGCTCAGTTTACAAGAAACATTAACTTTGTCCAGACGTGGAAGCCCGTACTGGACTTACAGAGAACAGGGATGGTAAACTTGGGTTTAACTGGGTAAACTATATACAGGGATAGGCTGAGTATTTACATTCTAGGATATTATAGACATTCTTAGATACTATATACAGGGTTATGCTCAGGTTCTAGTATAGCTAATATGTTGTGCTAGAGTCCTGTATAATGGGCGGCATGGGGTGGCTGTTTAGTTGATTGGAGATGACTGGTAGTTGAGCCATAGTGTTCTGTGAAGAGGTGATGTTTCAGGGGCTTTCTGAATGTGGTGAGGTCTGTAATGGACCGGATGCTAGGTGGGAGTGTGTTCCAGCACGAGGGAGTGTAGTACGCAAAAGCTCTCTTTTTTGTGGTCTGTGAGCATTTTATGATCTCACTAGGGATGCTTAGAGTGTTTACTGTGAATGACCTTCTGTCTCTGTTTGTGGGAGTGGGGATGATGAGATCTGTGATAGAGGCAGAGGTGATTCTATTGACAGCTTTGAATGTCATCAGCAAGGTCTTGAAGGTGATCCTACAATGAACTGGTAGCCAGTGGAGTTGCTTCAGGATTGGTGTTATGTGGTCCCTTCTGGATGCACCGTGTAGGATTCTGGCTGCGGCATTCATGGCTAGTTGTAGTGGGATCAGCGCGTTTTTTGGTAGCCCTTGTAGGATGATATTGGCATAATGGAAATAGGGCATGATTAGTGCCTGGTAGACTGTCCTAAAGTCATTCGGGTCTAGCAGAGGTCGTAGGTGGCGGATTGTGCGAATCTTAAGGTATACTGCCTTGACGGTGTTGTTTATATGGGCTTTCATGTTCAGTTGCTGATCGATTGTTATCCCTAGGTAGCGGATGGTTGGCTTGCTTAGGAGTTCGGCGTCTCCTACTTTTAGTACAGACGGTGGAGTAAAGGATTGATCCCTGGAGATGAATAGCGCTTCAGTTTTCTTTAAATTTATCCTTAGGTTTTGGGTGTAAAGCCAGTCTGCTATGGCGCTGAAGCAGGAGGTTAGTTTTGAAAAATCTGGTTTGTCTGTGGTGAACGGCGTATAGAGTAATACGTCGTCAGCATATGCAAGGCATGAGATGCTGAAGGCTTGCGCAAGTGTGCAGATGGGCTGCATGTATATGTTAAAGAATAGCGCTGAGATGGATGAACCCTGTGGGACACCTTGTGTTTGCTGGAAAGCTTTGGACGTTGTGGATCCTGTCCTCACATGCTGCCATCTGTCTGAGAGGTAGGATTCGCACCACCTCAAGGCTGTGTCTTGGATCCCTTTCTCAGCCAGCCGCTCAATAAGTAAGGTGTGGTCCACAGAATCAAACGCTGCAGCGATGTCCAAGAAGATAAGTGCGTATCCTGCTCTAGATTTGTTCAGGCCGGTGATTAGTGTGTTGAAGAGGATAGTTAGTAGTGTCTCGACCCCATGTGCTTTTCTGAATCCATGCTGACATGGGTCTAAGGGTGCGTTGGTCTCAATGTGATCCTGGATTTGTTGTTGAGCAATTTTTTCAATTATCTTGGCCATTAAAGGGCTACTTGAGATTGGCCTGTATGACTCAACTTTCTGGGTGTCCAACTTGCAGTTTTTTATTAGTGGTCTGATGGAAGTTTGTTTCAGGGTCTGTGGGAAAACTCCAGTGCTGAAGGAGAGATTAATGATTTTGGATAGGAAAGGGCTAAATTCCTTACATAGTGTCCTTATCCAGAATGCTGGGCAGGGGTCGTTTGGCACTGTGGTGGTGTTGATCACTTTGATTGTGTCTTCAACGTGCTTCGCTGAGGACGGTGAGAAGGTGGTAAGTGGTGTAGGGTGTTGTGGTCTGTTCCCATTGGTGGGTGGTGGTGTCTTCACAGTCTGAATTGTTTTTGACTGTAGGTAGTCCGCATATTCCTGTGGTTCTGGCATGTTTTGTTGGGCATGGGAGGTTTCCTTTGTGAGGGTCCTTACAATGTTGAATAGGTCCTTTGGTTTGTTTAGAGAGCGTTGCAGTAATGTTGCATGGTAGCTTCTCCTTGTTGCGTTTACCTCGTTGCGGTGTTTCTCCAGGTTTGTGTTGAACATGTCTAGGTCCTGTCACCAACACCCCTTTCTGGCCCTGTTAGGCGCCCGCCTAGGGCCGCGTGGTGTGAGTTGCCTTATCAAAGAAATAGTCAATAGCCGTGTAATTAAGGCAAAAGTAACAGTTCGGGTTTTATTCCCTGTCCCTCATAGGATTCTTTATATACAGTACAAATGGAACACAAAAGAAAAACTGTTTCTTCACAGCAAAGAAAATAAACTCTTCTCCAGCACAATGTATCACAATGCTCTTGCTTGCTTGGCTAACATAGGGATATAATTTCATCTGACAGACAAAGCGTGCAATCCATGGAATCCGGTTCTTCATCACGCTCCTGGTTTTCCCATTGCATCTGCTCACAGTCAGTATTTGTAGGCACATAACAATCTTTACAATTGAAATCCTCACAGCTCTTCCCTTGAGTGGCACTGTATTCTATGTGGTAAGTACTCTATACCAACAGGGTTCAAGAGACCTGTGCTAGGAACTGTATCTCTCAGGTTCCTTCTCCAATAGGGATTCTCCTCCCAACTACTGGGTTTTGCTCTGCTGGCAATGCCTGGCTCTTTCCCTCTAGATACAATAGGGTACTTAGCTTTAGTCCCTGGATGATAAGCTTCTCTCTCTGGGCTGTGACAGGCTCCTCTCCAAGACTTCCAAGTCTCTGTAGTCTGGTCTAAGCTGTAATCACTTTCTGAGAAGACTCTGTGTCTGCTGCCTCTTGCTACCGGGACACGTCCTTTACTTCCTGGTTCCAGCAAGGGCTGCTGGTTGAGAGGACTTCCTTCCTCTTGGTTACTCACTCTCCAGTGACCGAGGCCCCCTCTGGCTTGGGAGACTCCTCCGCAGCTACAGCCTGCTCCACCCTTTGGCTTCTCCTCCCTTCCCCCTACTGGGCTTTCCCTGTAGTTTTTATACTCCTGTTTTCTGCACGTTGTACGTGCCTTTCTGCTCAGGTGGGCTTGATTAGCCTTCTGGCTTTCTGCTGCGTCACCCTTGGTGAATGGAAAGTTTTCTCCACTATACTTGGGCTCTTTGTAAGCTGGATATGTTTGCTGCTTATGTGTTTGTGAGGTAAGCTCTTCCTCTTTTCCTATTAACATAGGCTCTGTGCTAGTCATCTCATCATATAACCTAGGCTCTGTACTAGTTACCTCATCACATAACATAGGTTCTACACTAGTTACCTCATCACAGTCCTCAGTGGATCGTGAGCATCGCCATTTTCTTTCGAGTTTTCTTAGATGGCAGAGTGAAATCAGTAGCTCCTGGGAGTACCATGGGATGGGCTTTCTTTTTCTTGGTGTTGCTTCTCTGAATGGTTGGTTTGCAATGGTGTTGAGACTGTTATTCCATACAGAAAGCATTTCTTCAAGGTTGGCTTCTGGGAGGTCAAATCTCGGTAGGGTTTTGGAAAGTATGTCTTCCTTGTTGAAGTGTCTGAATTTTGTTTTTGGGTAGATGTTGGTTGCAGGTTGGCTGTTAGTTTGCTCATGTTGGATGGGTAGTTGAAACAGTATTAGCTTATGGTCGGACCATGGGACTGCTAGGAGTGAGGTAGCGAGTAGGAGTGACCTACGGCTGCTTGCGGAGCGAAAATCAGGTCCAGCTTTCCTCCCTTTGTGTGTGTGGATTCTTCGATCACTTGCACATAGCCCAGCTGTCTGAGGGCATCCTGGATGGAGGAGGCATGCTCTTAGGGTAGTGACGGGAGGTTGAAATCGCTGATGATCCAGTTAGATATGCGTGGGTTCTTGGTGCTGCAGGCAAGATCTATTATCGTTGATAAGTCGTCTGGGGAGGCTGATGGAGATCGGTATATTAGGTTGATGGAGTTGTGCTTATTTGAAATAGTTATGTAGTCCAGATGTATGGTGCTAGTAGCAGTGGTCAGTTGGAATTGTAGCTCGGTTTTTGTGAGAGCTAGGGTTCCTCCTCCCCTGCGGTTATCCCTGTGGCAGGCGTAGGCTGAGAAGTTGGATGGGGTAAGTTGGTTCAAGATGGCGGTGTCGGCATCTGTGAGCCACGTTTCTGTAATTAATAGGATGTCTAGGTTGTAATGGGATATGAGGTCAGATAGGATTGGCCACTTCTTCCGGATGGAGCGAGCATTTATGAGGGCACAGTTCAGGTGGTGGGGTTGAAGTTGTTTTTTTGGTTGGGATTTTTTGGAGTGCTGGAGTGAGATATAGAGTAGGCATGGACCTTGCTTGTGTCTGGGTTCAGCTTCTGGATGCTGAGGGGTGTCTGCCCATTTTCTCCCAGTGTTCCGTAAAGTTGGTATGGGGTTGCCAGCCACTGTGAATGCGACGGCACTATATAGTAGGCTGTATAGGATGTATGTGATGATTGCTGTGGTAAAGAAGGGCATCATCTTAAATGGTTGGTGTGGTGGCTTGTGACTGATGTAAAATGAATGTAAGTCTGGGGTAAAGGTATTATGGTGGATTTAGGTTTTGTGGTTGTACAATGTCAGATTCTGTGTCTGAGGTGTTAGTGAGGTAAGTTCTAGTTTGCAGGTGGAACAAGGGTGGATTCAGAATCTAGGCGGTATAATGTATATTCTAGTTCTAACAATGTAGATTCTGATTCTAAGACAGACCTGCGGTGGATTCTGACTCAAAGCAATACAATGGTAGATTCTGGATCTAGGACAGTCCTAAGCAGATTCGGACTCTAAAGCAATACAATGGTTGACTCTGGTTCTAGAACAGTACTATGATAGATTCTGAATCTGAGGCAGTCCAATAGTGGAATTTGCTTCTGCTGGAGTAAGGTGTGTGCTTCTGATTCTGATTCTAAGCCGTTATAGCTGTGACTCCTGGTCCTGTGGCATTGGATGGATAGTTCACTGAGCTATGTTGGTTTGCTTGCTCTGGACTTGTGGAGTCTTGAATAGAGTGAGAGCGTGGACATTCAGGGTTCTGCATGGCTTTGTGAAGCACTTACTTTGTGTGAGACTACGGATTAGCTGGATTGGAGAACTCAGGAAGAATTTAGTAATGGTAAGGACATTTCATACCGTGATTGAGGTTGATGGACTTCGGTATACATGCTTGATCGGAGAAGGGGGTTACTGGCTACTGTTGTGGAATCCTGTGACTTTAGTCAAGTGTCGTTGGTGACTTCTGTCCGGTAAAGTTGTTGGCATGGGTGAGGGTGGACTAGGGCCTTCTCAGGACCGCTGCCTAAGGGCCACACCAAAGGGCCCTCTGGCGAGGCCCTCAGGCGCGGGTGTGCCTACCGGCGCTCCCTTTTTACTGCTCCGTGCTGCCCCGATTGGGCAGTGGGAGCTGGCTGAGGCGTCGGGGGCGGCCCTGGAGGTGACGGTCGCCTTTGTAAAGTTCCTTTGGCCAGTTCGGCGAGAACAGCTATCTGATATTCTTGCCAGTCAAACTGATTTATGGCCCGCATTTTCACAGGGATCCATTCTTTGATAGTAAAGTCAGGTACACAAATTACTATATCTCTTGAAACATTACTCTTGGGTTAACCCATTGCCCAGTGAGTTCTATCGAGTTGAATAGATGGCGGCACCTCTGCCCCGGCTACCTTCTCACAGTCAAGGTACTCAGGATCTGCCGGGACCCCCTTATGCACAAATTACTTTGTGGTGAACGGTTTTCCATGTCCTCAATCTTAAACATTGTTTCTTTCCACTCCTTGTTTTTTTGTACCTGGGTCATTAGAACTGCCTGTTCATCTGCCAGCTTGTCCAGGCGCTCCTCGTCTTCTCCCACTCTATGACCCATTTCCATTAGTTCCTCTTTGACCATGCCAAACAAATTATATTCTCACAGTGGTGAGCTCCTTCTTCAGCTCCTTGAACCATTCTTTTAATTCAGCCCTTGAAACCTGTGATGCCTTCACCGCACTGCTCTCCACGCTGTCATCCTCCTCTATGTCCAGGCCCCGCGGTCCACTGGCCGCCATCTTGCCATCCCCGCTTGGCTTGCGCTTTGCCTCTGAATACACGAACGCCTTCAGCTCTGCAGCTTTTTGTTTTGTCGTCATATCGCTACCTCCATACCCTGCGGCGCTATCTGCTGCCAGGTTTTCAAGTGTTTTCAAGTGGTGGAGGCAGAATGTGCTGCTTTTTATTAGGGGTCGCCGCTGAAGCTCGTCGTTCAAACCGCATCGAGTTGGGTGACATCACTTCCTCCATTTGTATGTTTTCTGGCCTATGTGCCGCTTCTTAAAATCACTGCTCCCGCTGGATGTAAAGTGGCCTACACAAGCAGAGGATCTATGTCTGGCAGAACCTCTTGTAAAACCCCTATGGGAATTCTCTTGGTCCTGACTTGAACATGCTTATTCCCCTGGGCTCCGTTGAATGGCATCACCTACCTGTGAAGAATTATATTGTCCATATTTGAGAACACAGGGTACAGGTAAGTAAATTAGGATTACTCAACTGGACTCTGTAACATTTCCTATTACTCAGTATAGTATTTATTATTACTCACCTGGGTATGAATCAGTAACTGCACATTCTGACTCCTGGAGATCCCAGACATTCGACTCTTCTTCTTGTTTAATCCTTGATAATATATCAGGACTGATCCTTTCATAGCCTGTTTTCAGGAACCAAAAACATGAAAAATGAGTTATAATTTCCCTTATATTCACTGAAAAATATACAGCAGTAGCTCTCAGGGAGCAGTACATAATATGGGAGGGGAGGAAGGGTCTACGACTGCTGTCCATGGAATAAGTCATACATTTTTATAATAAATAACATGAATTGCTTAAGAAAGGGGGTTGTGATTGTTTGGTATAGACTAGACAGATTTTCAAGAAGATGCAAATTATGAGGACTCTGAGTATTAAGGTTGATTTAGGAGGCTCGAGTGACTGTTTTGTAGGATGACTGCTGAACCCTTCAGCACCTTCTCCCCTCAGAATCATATCCAAGATGTCACACACAATCCCTGCAAGGGTATGAAAATGAGAACTAAAGAGGAGAAGCACTTACTGATGAAAGGGAAGATGTGGCCTAACAAGGGCAGCGTTTAAATCTTACCCCCACCCCCAACACACTTGACTTTGGGCAAGTCTTTTTGGGAGTAATTTTATAACTTCTGACATTAGTGAGAATGTGTGCTGTGCTTTTCAAAAGCATCACTTAAGCGCAAACTCCTTCCTCATAAACCCCTCCTCAAACAGCGGGTAAACATATATATATCTACAAGCCATAAACACTTAACTTCACTCATACAGAAAGGGCACAATTATATAATAGCTCATTTTCAGAGGGAAAGCACCAGTTTATACAAGGAAATGGCTTGGAAAATTACTTTCCCTATCTTCCCTCACCTCAAGTGCCCAATTGGATTGTAAGCTCACTGAGGGCAGGGACAGATTGTACCTCAATTATAAAAATGCTGTATACCCCCTTGGAGCTAAAATTGGAAGGTGATCCAGAAATGAAAAAACATAGACATTGCAATGAAATTCTTAACAGCTGAAATACTGAAATAAACTTCTAGAATATAAGCAATCTGATCACATGGTGGAAAGAATAAGGCCCTCCAGTCTCATTAAAAGTACAGACTACCCACACATGTGGTACAAAGAAGCACGTTCCATGGCCAGACAGGTCCACCAGTGCCCAGACTGTAGCTGAAGGCAAGTTACATTCAGGCCACTGGAGGATCAAAGGGCAGGCGGCCTTTTAAGCAGTGTGCTCCTGCTCCAGCCGGAGCTATCATCGCACGCCGCCGGAGGATCAAAGGGCAGGCAGCCCTTTAAGCGGCGTGCTCCTGCCAGCACGCCCGCGCCTGGCGGGCCCACGCCTGAGGGCCTCGCCAAAGGGCCCTTTGGTGTGGCCCTTAGGCGCGGGCCCAGGGGCACTCTGGTGTGGTCCATCCATCCTGCTCCTCCATTTCACCGCAGCCCCTTGGTTCTAAGTAAGCATGTTCGCTACCATTGTTTCTTGGGGCTTGTACTGTTACCATCACCTGCATAGAATCTGTTACCCATTACTGCTTGAATTTGCTACCACTACCTGCCTAGAACCGCTACCACTGTTGCTTAGAGCTTGAACTGAACTGCTTGAACTGCTACCATTGCTTGCGTAGAACTGTTACCCACTGCTGCTTGAACTGCTACCATTGTTGCTTAGAGCTTAATGGTTACCATTGCTTGCGTAGAGCTGTTACCCATTGCTGCTTGAACGCCTACCATTGTTGCTTAGAGCTTGAACTGCTACCACTGCCTGCATAGAACTGTTACACATTGCCCGCACAGAACTCCTACCCATTGTTTGTTCAAACCTCGCTGCCAACTACCATGGCCCCACATTTCATTGTCATTCTCTTCCTCCCTAGCTGCCACCCTTCCTAACATCATCTTCCCTCCTCTTCCCCCTACCCTCCTCATTTCTCCCTCCACCCTACCCCCTAGCCTAGCACTCGCTCCGGAGCCTCTCCATACTATTCCCCGCATTCAACCTGCCCCCCTCTCTACCTTCCTCACTTCTCCCTCTGTTCTGCCCCCTAGGCTAGCACCTGCTCTTGAGCTTCTTCACACCATCCCCTGCATTCAACCAACTCCCCTCTCTCTTAGGCAACCCCATCCTCGCTTCTGCCGTACTACCTCCATTTTATCTCGCTCTCTTATACTCATTCTCCTTCTTTCATCAGGTAACATCAATCCCAACCCTGCCCCCCCCCAATTTCTCTCCCATACTAAAGAAAGATCCTCACGTACCCTATCTAATCTCATCCACATCCCTCCCCTCCCTCCTTCCACCCTCCCCCATTTATCCCACAGTCACTCAACCTTTCATTTCAACTCCAACCCTCCCCCCAAATATAATCCACCACATAACCTGATACCATCAATTTATCCCTCACTCCCCCCCCCCCCCCATTTCCCTTTTGGAAAGCACATACAACCAGGCATATCCACCCATACCCTACTCCCTCCAAATCTCAGAACTACCCCAGAAATAGACCCCATGCTACTTTGATAAGAAATCTCGGTACTACCCTAGAAACAGACTCCCACGCTATTCTAATAAGATATCCACACATAACTTATCTAATCTTATCCATATCCCTCTCCTCTCCCCCATTTACTTGCACCCTATGCAACGCATGCTCATTCATTAAAACAACTACTTTTATTCACGATCTCTTCATCTCTAATGCCCTACACCTTCTTACCCTGACCAAGTCATGGATGGCTTGCAGGGTATGTTGCTGTGGCTGTACTAGATGGGGGAGGGGACTATTGGAGTGCTGTCTTTCGGGAAGTATTTGAGGAAGAGGTGGTGCTTCAATGCCTTCCTAAACTGGGTTAGATCAGGGATTGCCTGGATGCTGGGTGGTAGGGTGTTCTAGCATCTGAGTGCACAGAATCTGAAAGCCCTTTTTGCTGTTGCATGGGTGCATTGGGTTATTGCCTTTGGAATTACCAGTGTGTTGACTGCTGCAGATCTTCTGGACCTATTGGGGGGACATGGTTTGGATAAGCTCTGCTAGTGATGTGGAGGAGAGGCCATTGATGGCCTTGAAAGTCAGCAGTAGGGTTTTGAAAGCGAGTCTGCCATGTATAGGGAGCCAGTGGAGATGTTTCAGGATGGGCGTAACATGGTCGCTCCTAGAAGTCCCGTGTAGAACTCTCGCCACGGCATTCATCGCGAGTTGGAGCGGGTTCAGGGTGGATTGTGGGAGCCCTTGTAGGATTGCATTAGTGTAATCAAAGTGCGGTATAATCAACGATTGATAGCATAAAGATGCTCTAATGCAAAAAATTTTTGTTATATGTAAACCTCACTGACATCAAATAGCGTGGTATAAAAGAACCTGTAAATAAATAAATAAATTTCCGGAAATCATCCAGCTCTAGTAGGAAGTGTAAGTGCCTGAGTGTTCGGATTTTGTGGTAGATTGCTCTTGCTATGTTGCTTATGTGCAACTTCATGTCCAGTCGTTGGTCTAACGTGACTCCAAGGTATCGGACTGTGGATTTGGTTTGTAGCTCTGCTTCCTTAACCTTTAAGTGAGGTGGCGGGGTGATGTTTTGGTTCCTCATAATGAAAAGGACCTCTGTTTTCTTGTGCTGCATTCAGAGGTTTTGAGATTCGAGCCAGTTGGATACTGCGTCAAAGCAGTCTGTCAGTGGGAAGAGGTCCAGCTGCTCTCTTGAGAATGGCATGTAGAGCAGTACATCATCTGCATATATCAAGCAGTTGACATTGAATGATTGGATGAAGTTACAGATGGGCTGCATGTATATGTTGAACATCAGGGCAGAGAGGGAGGATCCTTGTGGCACGCCTTGCCTTTGGTGGCAATTAAGGTAACATTTAGCATGAGGATATTTAATAACGTGTTATGATAAACTTGTTTGTGTGGATAGGATGGGTGCGTGTTTAGTTGGCGGGTAGGTGGTATTTCAGTTTGAGTATGGGATGTTGCCTAGATGCTCATATCTTTCTATAAATAAATATGTTTTGTTTTGAGGTCTTTGCGGAAGTCTTTGAGGTCATCTAATGCTCTCAGGCTCATTGGGAGGGAGTTCCATAGTGTGGATGACAGTAATGATAGTGCTCTTTTTTTTTTTTTTTATTGAAAGGCTTCCAAAAAATACATATAAACAAGAACCACAAAGATCTTCAAAGAGAATGCAACAGTAACAGCATAACGTCAGATCACAATAGTATTCTACAATATGCCTTCATTTTTGCAGTTTTAGGATAAGGAATCGGGGAGCGACAACCCCCCCAACCTCCCTTTCCCCCCCCCCAGAACCTCCCTAGCCCAAGACCCCCCCCCCCAACCTCCCAGTCCCCCCAACTATGGCTGGGCAGTCGTTAAGCACGAAAAGACGGTGAGCAAAAAACACACACAAGGGGCAGGCTCCCTTTAAAGTATGCGTATTCCCCCCTTCCTGTCCAGAGCAGTCACGCACCATAACAAGAGACAAAAGGTGCCCACACCAACTCAAAGCGCGCCAAGCGCATCCTACTGACAGCTACCCCCCGCTCCATGGTATACATATCCCACATCCGTTCCAACCAAGCCGGAAAGGAGGGGGCCAAAGCACGCTTCCAGGCCGCAGCAAGGGATAATCGGGCCGCATTCAGGCCATGACGGAGTAGAGCGAGTTGCAGAGCCCGTGCACCCGGCACCGAGGCCCCAAAAAGGAAAATCCCCGGATCCCAAGGGATGTTCACTCCCAGAAGCAGCTGCAGCCGGAATTGTACCCCCTCCAAAAGGCGCGAATGAGGGGGCAAGTCCACCAAATGTGCCCCAGGGTACCCTGTTGCCCACAGTTTATTTATTTATTTATTTATTTATTTAACAGCTTTTATATACCGCACTTTTGATATCAGCGCGGTTTACATTTTAACAAATTTTGTACTTAAACATAAAACAAATGTTAAGTTTACAGAGAACAGGGAATAAAAACATGGATAACAGGGATTAACAATTAACAGATATTACGCCAACAAAGGTCCACAGCCCCAGGATATATACGTGCGATCCGTGCCGGGGTCATGTACCAACGGTACAGTATTTTATAATTAGTTTCACGGGCATTAATCGCTACCGAGCTCTTCCACAAGTGCGTTTCCGCCCTCTCCCACTGTTGCTCGGTATAGGAAAGATTCAAATCAGAGTTCCAAAGCTCCCTATGCCTTGTAGAGCGCGATTGGGATCCCTGCAGATGGGCATAGAGGGTGGCCACGAGTCCCTTAGTAGTAGTGCACCCCTCACAATAACGTTCCAGATCTGTCAGGTCCCGAGCAACCTGGGGCCGAACAGGCTTAGATCGAACCCAATGTGTCACTTGCATATATTGATAGAGATGCCTAGCCGGAATGTCAAATTCATCTTGTAATGTGCGAAAAGACCGTAACCGACCGTCATCAAAGAGGTGTCTGACTCGGCTAAGGCCTAAATGTCCCCATTGCCGAAAGACTGTATCGCTTAGCCCCGGTGGGAAAGAAGCGTTACCCACTATAGGGGCCAAAGGAGTTAAATCCGTGTCTCGAGACCGAAAGTGCTGGTCCCAGCAACGGAGGGTATGAAGAACATAGGGATTACTGGTGCATTTACCACGCCGGAGTTTTGGGCCAAGCCACAGCCAGTCTCCCAATCCCGCTCCCCCCGCCAAGCTCATTTCCAGTTGCACCCATCGCTTGGAACTATCCGCAATCATCCACTCCACCCCCGCCCGACATTGGGCCGCCGCATAGTACCAGTGCAAATTGGGCATGCCCATACCTCCAAAACGTGTACGGGCATAGAGAACATGTCACACCAAGCGCGGACGACGATAATGCCATATGAACTTCATAAGCAGCCGCTGCCAGGTCGCCAAAGTGGCCCGCGCAATGGGAATCGGTAGAACCTGAAAAAAATAAAGAAAGCGGGGAACAACCACCATCTTGACTACGGCTATACGCCCGAACTAGGAAAGGAGCAGGCCATTCCAAATCTCTAAGTCCTGCCGAACCTGACGAAGCAGGGGATCGTAGTTGGCTTTAAAAAGGTCCGCCCGCTCCACGGTCAGGTGCACCCCTAGGTAACGTAAGGCTCCTGAGACCCATCGAAGAGGATAAGCCACTTGGAGTTCCGCACAAATCGCCCTGGGGACCCCAACATTCAAGATCTCCGATTTAGCGTAATTAATTTTGAAGCCGGATACCCGAGAGTAGTTTTCAAACAGCTGCATCGCAACTGGAAGGGAAGCGGACGGGTCCACCAGAGACAATATGATGTCATCCGCAAAGAGCGCAATCCGATATTCCGCGAGGCCAATGTGGACCCCCTGCAAGCCTGGGTGTGCTCGAAAGCTCTGAGCCAAAGGTTCCATCGTGAGTGCGAAAAGCAGAGGCGAAAGGGGGCAACCCTGTCGCGTGCCCCTCTCCAGAGAGAAGGGTCTCGAGTGTCCCCCATTATTTATTTATTTATTTATTTAGTAAACATTTGTATACCGCTGCTTCCTACGATCAGCAGCGGTTTACTTTACAGAATCATAATGTATTGTACAGTACATTGAGATCTTTCAGATTTACATTTTGATTAGTCAATGATTTACATAACACGGGAGAATCAGTTGGATGCAATATACATTTGATTAGAGCACACAGATCTGGGTATACATTTGATTGCAATAGCGTGGGAGGGGCCCCATACATACAATTTATACAGAATTACTTGCCAGAAAGTACACACTATACATGATTACATGCCATTAATCTGAACGCACGCCTGGGGCAGCTGATAAAGACTACGAACCCAACTGGTATAATTAGAGCCAAAGCCCAGGGTCTCCAGAACACACCAAAGGTATTCCCAATCAACCCGATCAAAAGCTTTTTCTGCATCAATCCCCACCAGCAAAGCTGGTTGTGATTCCCGTTGGGCCATGTAAATGGTCTGCAACATACGCCTAATGTTATCCGCGGCCTGGCGACCCGGCACAAATCCAACCTGATCTGGATGGACCAAGCCCGGAAGGACCCGGTTCAAGCGCAGCCAGCACAGTAGCAAATATTTTAACGTCAACATTTAACAGGGAAATGGGGCGATAGGACGCCGCATCATGCAGTGGCTTACCCGGTTTGGGTATCATCACTATCAATGCCTCACGTTGGGACGAAGGGAGAGAACCCCCCCCCCCCAAGACCTCATTGAACAAGATAGTCAAGGTGGGCGCTAAATGTGCCCGAAACTTCTTATAATATTCCGCTGGGAAGCCATCACTACCCGGCGCACTGCCAGTTTTCAGTCGCCGGATCGCATTCTCCACTTCGTCTACCGTTAATTCAGAATCTAGCTGAGCTCGGTCAGGGTCAGAAAGGCGCGGCAGTGCAGTCCTCTGCAAATAGTCCTGCACACGATCGCGATCAATGGGCTCTGCCTTATAGAGCCGCTCCAAATAGTCAGCAAAAAGATTACGTATCTCCCGGGAAATAACCCTCTTCCGTCCCTCAGAGTCACGTAGTTCACGAACCACTCTCGCGGCTTGCTGCTGCCGAAGACGCAAAGCCAGGAAGCGGCCGGTTTTATTCCCATGCTCATAAAAAGTTTGCCGTAATTTCCGGCGTTTATTATCTAGTTCTTTCTGCAAGCACGCATCCAAATTGGCTCGAACAGTCCGCCATTGACGCAGAACCTGCCGCGAACCGGTTCGGGCGTGTTCCAAACCTAGGCGAGAAGACTCCTACACTAACCGGTCGTGGTCATGCGTCCACATTTTGCGCGTGCGGGCCGCCTCAGCCATGAGTTGACCTCGAGCCGTCGCCTTATAAGCATCCCACACCGTGGGGAGGGGAACATCCCCAGAATTATTAAGCTCAAAAAATTCAGTGATAAAGCGGACGTGATCCTGCACGGCACCCTGCCGCCGTAGGAACCTCACATCTAAGCGCCACAGACGGTGATGCTCGCTATACAATCCGGCCGGGAGAGCAAGCCAGCACGGGGCATGATCTGACCAAGTCAGCGCTCCATGTCCAGCCTTCACTCTCCCGTCCATCAGGCGCTGATCCAATAGAAAATAGTCAATGCGGGTATGAACCTGATGGACCGTAGTACGTATAACCTCTCTCCCCCTCATGGGTGTCCCTCCAGACATCCCGTAAACCCAAATCGAGCATAAAGCGTTGAAGGGCTCTTGCCGACCCCCCCACTCCCCCCCAGCCCGACCTGTGGAGGCCAAGTGGGGCACCAGAGGTGTGTTCCAATCCCCCCCAAAACAATGGGGCCCTTTGCAAAATCCGCCAGTAAAGCTTTCAATCATGTAAAAAAGGACCCCTGACCTGTGTTGGGCGCGTAGACATTAGCTAAAGTTAGGAAGTGCCCTTCTAAGCGAATATTCAACAAAAGCCACCTCCCCAGGGTATCTCGTTGTATCTCCTCGATCTTTAGAGAGAGGCTCTGATGAAATAGTACGGCCACTCCCCGCTTCTTCCGGCCCTGCGCATCTGAGGCCACCCGCACCTCAGTATATGGGGACCTCTTTAGCCAACCCTGCTTACTATTCTGTAGGTAAACAATGTCCCCCTGTAAAGTGCGCTGTTCTGAAAACAGCAGCGACCGCTTCCTGGGGGAGTTAAGTCCCTTAACATTTAAAGAGATAATGCGCACCATGGATATTTACAATCTAGACCCTCTTATTATCCAGCTACCCGGAGAATCCCAGGGACAACCTCCCCCCAGCAAGCCCAGGGAATTAGTTAGCCAGGCCCACCCAATCCACCCTTCAGAAACAAGAGCCATAGACCCTCCCCCCAAACCCAAGCATACCCACCAGTTCCAAATGAAAAGACCCTCCCCCCAACCCAAACCCCCCCCCTTCCCGTCAATACCACCTGCCTGTCAAAGTTAATACAGGACACGGTAAGTTGACCACAAACCCCGTTCCCCCCAAAACCCCACGAAGCAAGAATGCAACCTGAACATATGAAAACATTCCCCTCATTACTCCCCCACCCACCCCGGGTCAGCAATCCCTTCATGCCTCCCCATCAGAACAGAATCATCATCAAAACACCTGCAGAGCATCCGCCGCCCCCTACATGTAGTGGAGTGTGGGCCCAGGTCGATCCTTGTCAATGGCCAATAACACAATGAGAAATATTACTTCTACCATTTATCCGAAGTTCGGGAGACCAACAAAGTAAGGCTCTCTGAGCAGTAAGAAAAGCTCTGCAAGTATACACAAAAAATCAAAAATCAAGCGGGCTTGCCCACCCGAGTCCACTTGGAGTGCTGGGGCTTAGGGGGTGGCGGATGAGGCTGAGCATTATCATGTCCCGCCTGGCGAAGGGCTCGCCAAGCTTCAGTATAGTCTTTTGCTGAGATCTTTTTGTTGCCCAAAAGAAAGTTCATCCGAAATAGAAAGGACCAAGAGTAGCGAATCCCCTTGTTGTTCAGGACAGTTGTCACTGGTTTCATCTCTCTCCGGCGCGCCAAGGTGAACGTCGAAAGATCTTGGTAGATGGACACTGTCGCATCCTGGAAGCGGACCGCTTTTTTCTCCCGGCCTCGCCGTATGAGAAGCTCAGCATCAGAATATCGCAAAAATCTCGCAATGACATCACGAGGCTGGTTGTTGGGAGGTTTTCCCAGGGCTCGATGGACTCGTTCTATTTCCATCCCAGAGGCATGCGCAGCCAGGTCTTCCGCCGGGAGCAACTCCGCTATCAACAGCCTAAGCACAGTTGGCAAATCTTCTCCGCCCCCCACCGCTTCTGGTATTCCGTGAAAACGCACGTTATTGCGGCGGGAGCGTTTTTCAATGTCATCAATTTTATAAGTCAGCTCCATTGCTTGCGCACGTTGCCGGTCCAGCGCACATTGTAAATCCATCAGGGTCCCGTCATGATCAACCATTTTGGTCTCCACGTCCTCTACTCGGGCTCCCAGCTCTTTAATGTCGGTCCGTAGTTCTGCAACATCTTTCAACAGCTCCTCACGTAGCGAGCGAAACTCATTGGCTAACTCCGCAAAGCCTTTATGGAGTTCTTGCTTGATTTGAGCAGAGGAGAGTTGTTTGTGGGAGTCCAATTCCTCTTCACTTACAGTCTCATCATCAGTACCTGATGGAGGAGATTGTTCACGTGGGCTGCTTGGGGCCCCAGACTTACTCTGCAGTCGCTGGGAGGAACGCATCCCTTCCCGAATTTCAGAACTTTTAGCTTTAGCAGCCATCCCACAGGGCCACCTGTGTCACACAGTGTTAGGAGAGAGATACAGCCAATGTCAGCAAGGGCAAAGACACCAGAAAGACAGCGGTGCACAGAACCTCACAGGCCCGCAAAGCAGTCACTGCCACACAGTGTTAGGAGATATATAGAGTCAATGTCCGCAAGGCCCAGGGGACCGGAGAGACAGCGGGGCAATGAGATGGAAGCTGCCGTTGGCCTTCCTGAAGAGGCAAGCCGCTGAAGACAGTGCTCGGAGTGTTCTGCAGAGCTATGGGAAGATAGAGCACACAGAATCCACAACTGCCAGAGATTAGGCTCAGATGAGAAATCTGAAGTCAGATAGAACGCAGAAGCACTCTAATAGGGCATCCGGAATCCACACCGCGGAGCCAAGGCCTCAGCGGGGCACTAGTGTGCTAACAAGTGCTACAGTCTCCGGCGCCGTTTTGCAGACCAGAAGGCAAGAAAGGAAAGATTTAGCCCTCGTACTTACCCCCCTCAGGGGGATTCACGCTGGGGGGAGGAAGAGGCGAGCACCAGCGATTGCCACGAGGATTCCAGGCCTTCTTCTCAACCCAGGTAGCAGGACTCCAGCTCCGCGTGCAGTCCCCCAGTCTTGGGAATAGTGCTCCACCTGTCAGAAAACTGCCGCACAGCCTCCGATTCGGCACCAGGGGCCCGACAGCACAGCCCAGAGAGAGCCCACGTAAGTGCCGTCCGAGCTGCGCGGTCCAACCGGAGTCAGCCAGGTGGTCAGTCAGGCCCGGAACAGGCGTCAGGGAGCGGCACGCGGCAGTAGGCCGCACTCCGAAGATGAGCCCCGCGGCGTCCCAGCTGCTCACTAAACAGCTTAACCCGACTCCGGAGAGCACCGCCCGCCTTTGCAGACCCAGGGCAGGTAGAGACGGGGAAATGTGCAGCAATTAGCGTATGTTAGCTAATGTTTCAGGGTAGTGGCGACGAAGCTCAGTTAAAATGCGGCCATCTCGCAGCGGGCTCATGTGCGCCCCCCTCGATAGTGCTCTTTTTGATGTTGTTTGGTTTTGTGATAGCCTGCAGGTGTGCCGATCATGTTGTCGTTATTAGTTCTTCTTGGTCTATTGCTGATGTCTCTTGTTATGACGCTTTGGAGTACGTCTTCTGAGAGATGGTGAATGAAGATGATCCTGATTGTTTTGTATTTAGCTCTTGTCACCATTGGGAGCCAGTGCAGTTGCTGTAGGACGGGAGTGATGAGCTCGGTCCTTGGTGTGTCTGTAATGATGCGTGCTGTGGTGTTTTTTACCATCTGAAGTGGGTGGATTGTCTGCTGAGATAGGCCTTGATATAGTGAGTTTCCGTAATCAAGAAATGGTGTGATGAGTGCTTGGCACACTGTGTGGAAGTGGTCCTGGCGGAGCATCGGTTTGATTTGTCTGATTGTTTTCAGTCGTTGATAGGCCTTGTTTGCGGTTTTGGTGATGTGGGATTTCAGGTTTAAAGCTCTGTCTAGTGTGATGCCCAGATACTTAACTTCTTCTTTGACTATTATGTGTTTGTCTAGGATGCTGATAGTTTGTGGAAGTATGAAGGTGGGGTTCCTGGTGATGAACATTGCTTCAGTTTTATCGTAGTTGACCGTTAAGTTGTTGGCTCTGAACCAGTCATTCATGTCTTCGAGGCATTTGGTTATTGTTGTTGTGTTTAGTGCTAGTGTGTTGATTGGAGCATACACCATGATGTCATCAGCATAAATGTGATAGTGAAGTTTGTGGTACTTGATGATGTTGTATATGGGCTGTATGTAGATGTTAAAGAGCATTGATGATAGGGCTGAGCCTTGAAGTATTCCTTGCATGACGGGGAATTGTAGTGATTTCTTTTGGTCACATTTGACTTGTTGCGTTCACCCTTCCAAGTATAATGTGAACCACTCCAGGGTATTCTTGCATAGTCCAATCTGTTGTAAGCGTTGCAATAGCTTGGCGTGGGACATGGTGTTGAAGGCCGCCGAGATGTCCATGAACAGTAGCAGGAAGCAGTTTTTTATGTTGTCCATGCCTCTTAGAAGGTTGTCAAAGAGGGAGGTTAGTAGTGTTTCCACGCCGTGTTGGGGTTTAAAACCATGCTGATGTATGTCCAGTGGGGCATTAATATCAATATGGTCCTGAAGTTGCTTTTGTACTGCCTTTTCCAAGATTTTAGCAAGGAATGGCAGGCTGGAGATGGGACGGTATGATTTTGGTTCGGAGGGGCTCAGATTGCTACTTTTGAGTATTGGTCATATCATTGTGTGCTTTAGGGTTTGCGGAATGTATCCTTGTTGGAGTGAATCTTTGATCATTTTTTGAATGTGATGAGAGTTGGCTTTTTGTAGCTTTGATCCATGTTACTGGGCATGGTCTGACGGTGAAGTTGTGGTGTTTAGTCCAGATATAATGTCTTCTACTTGCTGCTTTGTTGGTATGT
Organism: Ichthyophis bannanicus; assembly: GCA_033557465.1. Lineage (NCBI taxonomy): Eukaryota > Metazoa > Chordata > Amphibia > Gymnophiona > Ichthyophiidae > Ichthyophis > Ichthyophis bannanicus. The sequence goes on along the minus strand of CM066031.1, from coordinate 1,268,166,866 downwards.
TGAAGCTCTCCCATGTTTGAAGTTTATTTTTCATGTGATCGTTTGTTTGTGGTGCAGTAGAGCATGTTTGGTTGGTGTTTTTTGACTTCATGTAGTCTGCATATTTTTGTGGGTCGAAATGGTGGGTGCTTTGTTGCGTGTCATCCTTGGTGAGCTTTTGGACAATGCTAAAGAGTTCTCTTGGTCTATTAGTAGCTTTCATGATCAGGTTGGTATGGTGTTGCTGTCTACGCTCATTTATTAGATTGTTATATTCCTGTTTGTCTCTGTATTGGGTTAGGAGATTGTGTGATTTGTTCCGTCTCGATTTTCTTTCCAGTCTTCTGATTTCATGTGAGTATCATGGGGTGTTAGGTCTCTTGCGTGTTTGTGGTTCTGTGATAGCTGGGGCAGATGCTGCATTGGATATTATTGTGTTCCATTCTTCTATATTTAGGTCAAGGGTGTCGTGTTCCTGTTGAAGTTGTGGAGTGATTTTGTTTATGAATGAGTCTCTGTTAAATCCAACTTGGTGCATGTACATCTTAGTGCGCTGGCTGCGCACCATCATCTGACTGATGGACAGCCCTTATCTCTCCAACCTCTCGTAGGCTGTTTCATGAGGGGGCTCCTCCTTACATAGCTTCCTGTGCGCCCCGTGGCAATAGTTTGGGACCTTAACATGGTCCTTGCAAAACTCATGGCTCCTCCCTTTGAGCCTCTGTCCTCCAGCCATCTCAACTATCTGACTTGGAAAGTGGTATTTTTGGTGGTGCTTACCTCTGTTCACTGCATTAACAAGCTTCAGGCCCTGGCAGTGCACGCCCCCTGCACCAAGTTTCATTGGAATAGGATGGTCCTCCACACCCATCCATAGTTCCTTCCCTTTTCATCTGAATCAAGAACTGGTGCTTCCCATGTTTTTCCACAGCCTCACAGTAGCCAGATGGAAGCTGCACTCCACATTTTAGACAGTAAAAGTGTCCTAGCCTTTTACTTGGAGTGCACCAGTTCACTTCGCTGCTCTTTGTAGGTTTTCGTTTCCCTTGACCCCAACAGGCTCGCTGTTGCAGTCTCGAAGTGCGCCCTTTCCTCCTGGGTGGAGGACTGCATTTCCTTCGCCTATGCTTAGACTTGTCTCTCCTTGGAGGGGCACGTTACTGCCCTAAATGTGTGAGTGAGAGTGGCTTTGGTGGCAAACTTGCACTCTGTCTGCTTGCTGAAGATCTGCAGGGCGGCCACCTGGTCCTCGGTCCATATCTTCACTGCGCATTTCCGCTGGACGAGGATTCATGGCGTGATAGAGCTTTCAGTCAGACAGTACTCCGTCATGTGTTGCAGGATTAAGGCAACACCGCCCTCTGACTCTTCTGTCTGTCCAGGCTACTGGAGAGCTGACTCTTTAGTCGACTCCTGGCTAGTTTGGAGGTCTTGAGGTCATTCTGCGTTCTTTGCTGGCATTCGTGGTTCGACTTTTCGGTCATCCGTGGCCTTTTTACAGGTTTTTTCAGTAGCCAGTAGGTTGGGAGTCCCCTAAATGTGGACTGACTTCCTGCTTGTTCCCAGAGAAAGCCTGTAGCAGGTGTTCTCCGGGAGCAGCAGGAATCAGTCTTCACTATACTCCCTCCTCCCTGTGGAGTTGTTTTTGTTTTTTTCTGCTTATTAACTATGTCATTATACTGAGGTAAGATGGCACCTTTGGGCAGGAAGGTGAGCGTGCATGCGCAACTCCCAAAGGCTTTCTTTGAAAGCTGGGGAATGGATGCCACGTGGACTCTGTTGGTGCCGTCTGCATAAGTGAGGACTGATTCCTGCTGTTCCCAGAGAATACCTGCTACAGGTGAGTAACTATGCTGTCAGCAGCTATATCCAGTCAGGAGCTCCTGCTGAATAACTGCATTCAGTGCTGACACCTGGTTTGCAGGATTTTCAGTCAGCCCTTGCTCGGATTGTATTGTAGGCCTGCTTTTTATGCAGCCTAACTTATTCAGAGAGCGGACACTGAAAATCTCACTAACCAGGTAAGTGCCAATACGTACCCGGTTAGTGTCGGTACCGCTCCTGCTACACCCACAGACCACCCCTGCACTAATGGGACAGTGCCAGGACAGTCTGTGGAGATATTCAATGGTAGTATCTGTGGCCGGCTAAGGACTTTCAATATTGGCCCGTCTAAGTCTAGAAGGTCTTTATTATGAAGCTAATTAGTTCCTATTTAACAGACGTACCAGGGTGCTGTAAGGGGAAGGAAGTAGTTATTTAAGTCTGTGGGGTAGGGGTATTATTTCTTTCAGCTCTCCTGATAACTTAGCCCATCTGTTACCCAAAAAATTGAACATTATTTATTTACAAATCTAACTACATTACAAATAATATTATAGAACGCTTAAAACATAAAATAATAAAACATAAAACACACTATTAATGCTCTTAAAGTTTTGAAGGGGAGAATTGATGTACAAAGATTCCATCTGTACATAAAGGAGTCAAAATGCCCAGTGCCAGCAGGCAAATGATTTACATGACACCAGTCCTTACATGGTCTGCTGAAGCCTAGAGGTTAAAGGAGACAAGCAACAATTGCCTCAACCTGCCACAGCATTATTCTTTTCTCTAGTCACTCATGGTCCATTAACTCTGACTCTAGCAATTATATGACTGAATGAAAGCCCTGCTCCAGAAAATGGAGGAAGATTCATCTCTGATTTAAAGGGGGGGGGGAGGATTGTAGGACACACAGAATAGTCTTATTGCCCCTCAGTCCTGGATCTCCTCCTGCCATCTTGAGACAGATCCTGATCATTACTGCAAGTTCCTGGAATACAAGATGTACAAAAAACCCCACCTCATATTCCCGTGTCTGCTAGAAATGCAGATAATTTAATGCTTACCTAGAGAGATCAGGATCGCATAGTTCTCCTTCATCACCTCCCTGTAAAGTTCCTTCTGTCCTTCATCTAAATACCTCCACTCCTCCTGGGAGAAAGAGACAGCGATGTCCTCAAACGTCACCCGCATCTGAAACACAAACCAGAAACACACTCAGGGACCCGGGGAGCTGCTCAGAATGCATTCAATTTCAGCTGGTTTTATTCTCCATATCACAGAAGAGGAAGGTGCCAGGATCCCTCCCCATCAACTCTCAGACTTCTCCAAAGTTCCCTCAAACCAATGCAGGATTCTTCCACCCACATTCCTGCTGGCAAGGATGATGCTTCAATATTGTGAAGAGAGAGGGAAGCGTGCAAGAGTTGGAGGTTAAACAGATGCATATATTCGGACAAAAAAACACAATCTGTATATGCTAAAAGGTGCATTTCCCCCCCAAAAAACCCACAAGCACCCCCCGAAACATACACACACACAAACAGGCACTCCACGTCTGCACGGCAGACACATACCCTCACACACACCTCCACATGAGAGATGCACACTCACAGCGCACCTCCGGACAGCACACACACATCCCATCTCTGCACCATACACAGAGGCTCCCTAGCTCTGCAGTATATTTCTGTTGCAGAGCTGCACTCCACCCACACAAAGGCACCCAATACCACATCCCATGCACAGAAAGGCAAATCACCATTGCACCACAAACACACACATGACACTTGCTATCTATATATTTTTACCTAATGATGCCTCATACAGCCCCTCTACCATAACAAGACACACTTTATCATCTCTCTTCCACCCTCCTCAGACATGTATGCGTTTGCAAATGGAGGAACATCAGTGGAAGATGAAGAAAATGGGGGGAGGGGGCGTGAGTGAGTCCTAGCCACTGGCTTCTAAGAGTTTGGCCTGACTCCTAAGTCCAAACAAAATCTGTTAAGGCCTGTTACAAAAACAAGGATAACCTTTCAAGTCCAACTGCAAAAGCCAAAGTAAATTCTCACTTGCCACACTCGCTCAATCTTAATTTAGTGCAGGGTGGGGGAATTCAACTGTCATTTCCTGGTGTACCTGATAGTACCAAAATTCACCCTCTAGCAAAATTAAATGGACCAGTTAAGGGAAACATAAATGTTGATACAATGTGGATGCAAGGAAGTACACGCTTAGGGCCCATTGACCCCGCTGGAAATCCAGAATGCATTCCAGGGCATAGCCAAACTGTATGGTGTTTAGCACTCAGTGAGCCTTGGTAACCCAAGCCCATTCCTGAAAGCCTGCCTCCAACTGAAAGAAAAAGGGAAAGGGTCCCCCAAACCTTCATTGCACAGCCTGGGAGGGTCCAGGGCCCAGGTGCTGCATGAAAAGACTGAAAACGAGAGTCCTGAGACCCCCAGGAATTCACCCAGCATGCCCTTGGTGGATGGGCAGAGATTGATGAGAAGGGGCCCCAGCCCACTTCACAGGCCCCTTAGGCCTGTCTTCCGGAAGGCAGTAAGATTTTGTCTTGCCCAGGTCCTTTACAAGCTTCTCCAAATCAGCTCCAAACAGAAGCTTCCCCTGAAAAGCCAGTTGGGCCAACCGGGCTTTGGAAGATGTGTCTGCTGCCCAGTGCCAGAGCCAAATCCAACGCCATGACACCATCATCAGGGCACCATCTCTGGCCACCAAACATATTAGTCCAACCAGAAGCACAAAAACTAGAAAGAAGACACACAACCAAAAGAAGCAAAGTGATTACCAAAGTATTGAGGTCAACGCTAAGAGCCAGGGGACCCGACACGGCTGCATTTCAGCTGTGCCTTCATCAGGGGTACAAGCTTACTATAGCATATCAAGTCTGGGTAAATCAAAAGTAAGAAATCACACCGTTGAATCTATAGTAAAGGTTATATGCAGAATGATTGCATAACCTTCTATCTCAAAAGGCAGACATACGATTCTGGCTCTTAGTGTTGACCTGAATAAACTTTTACTATAGTAACCATCTCACTCCTTTTGATTGTGTTGTGCCAAACATGGCATCAGAAAAGAAGGCTGTAGCCGACTCCACAGAAGGGTGGAAGAGACTGAATCCATTGGAGTAGGGCTCAAGATGTCAGACTGTTACCTACCTCCAGCTGCAGAATAGCCACCGCCACGGTGAACTGCTCCTCAACAATGAATCCACCTTATAGTCCAGAAAATCCTTTAAGGTCGATTCTCCATCCACAGGAATAGTGGACCATCTGGTAACCACCGTGACCTGTTATCCACCTTGGGAATGCCAAACCCACTCCTCCGGGAGAATGGAGATCTTCTTACAGACCCTTAACCCTTAAGCAGGGAGTTAGGAGAGTCCCACTCCAACTGGATCATATCCTTGATCATATCCGGGAACAGGAAGACAGTGGTGGATTTTTGTACTCCTTGAAGAAGAAGGGTGTACCTTTGGCTCCTGTTCCATGCTGAAAGCATCCATCAAGTTGAGGCTGGATGAAACCCTGGCAATCAACACCGCCAGCTCCTCCTTCTCTTCTGGAATAGGCGGATCACACTGGCCTCCTCACGATCTTCTGAAGGCGAGAGTATTTCTATATCCACGACAGAGCCCAGTACCTAGTCATCTGAATCCAAGTCATAGTCAAAATCTCGGACATCTCCCAGCTGTTCCCCATCTTTAGGGTGTGCCCCACATAGGGGATGCTTAGACAAAGGCTATCCAGCAGGGCTTCCAATGTTCACCTGCCCCCACAAGAATACAACTGAGGACACCCAGAGGCCGAATTTCCATGCCAGAAGTACCAGGCCTGCTGTAAAAAGGAAAATAATTCTAGGGATGATAATCCGGAGTTCGAAAGCTCTCCTCTCAGAAAAGACTCCCCAACACCAGGGGCATTGCTACTGCTGATCCCCTAGAGGACAAGAAGCGGCTCATGACCCGGTCCTCAGACCCTCCAACCGGCTGGATATCCTTACTCACAGCACCATCGGTCATCTCCTGCCTAAGGCAAGCAAGGCCGGATTAACTGCATCCCCCAGCTGAGAAAGAGGGAGCAGGCCCTCCAGGGATGACTCAGAAGCTGCCATGCAAGAAGAGCAGAGTCCAGAATCTGGAGATGAGGCACCTCGCTTGCCACATGTCAAACAACATTTCCTGGAAGAAGACATATAGAATTAAGAAGTATGACAACAGCACACGCTAAGGCTGTGGCGGCCTGAAGATGCACGAAAACTACGTTTTTATTGTAGTGCACATAAGTACACTTTTATTGCAGTATGCATTAACTGTGTTCTTTAATGCAACGAGTGTTACAGGCGATAGGGAAGTCTCTGCGCCCCAGCACTATGGAACACTCTACCACCACACATCAGAGCAATCCCTAACCTGAGCCAGTTCAGGAAAGCCCTGAAACACTTCCTTTTTGTCAAATATCTTTCTGATGGCCTGAACCCCAGCCACACTTGAATAGCTCGTCCTCAAAAATGTAAAATACCAAACAGGCTCCTCCCTCTTTTAACCTTATATGTATATAGTTACCCTAGTTCTCCAGGTTGTATTCCCTGTTCAATGTAATGACCAGACATCTGTATATTGTCGGATGTTGTTGTTCTTTGTAAACCGCGCTGATCGCAAATAAACATAGAAACATAGAAACATGATGACAGAAAAAGACCACAAGGCCCATCTAGTCTGTCCTTCCATAACAACAACTACAACAGTCCACTTTTTACCTTTAGAGATCCTCTGTGTTGGTCCCATGCTTTTTTGAATTCAGTTACTGTCCTCATCTCTACCACCTCCACTGGGAGACTATTCCACGGATCCACTACTCTTTCCGTAAATAAATATTTCCGCATATCACTCCTGAATCTATCTCCCTTCACCCTCATCCCATGTCCCCTCGTCGCAGAACTTGCTTTCAATTGAAAGAGGCTCTCTCCCTGAACATTTATGCCACGGAGGTATTTAAACATCTCAATCATATCACCTCTATCCCGCCTTTCCTCTAAGGTGTACATATTAAGATCCTTAAGTCTGTCCTCATATGCTTTATAATGAAGACTACTAATCATCTTAGTAGCAAACCCTCTGCACCGACTCCATCCTGTTCACATCCTTTTGAAGGTGCGGTCTCCAGAATTGCACACCATACTCCAAATGAGGTCGCACCAAAGACTTATACAGAGGCATTATCACCTCCTTTTTTCTGCTAGCCATTCTTCTCCGTATGCACCCAAGCATCCTTCTAGCTTTTGCCGTCGCCTTTTCTACCTGTTTAGCTACTTTAAGATCATCGGACACAACTACGCCTAGGTCCCGCTCTTCTTTAGTGGACAAAAGTACTTTACCTCCTATGCTGTATTGCTCCCTTGGATTGCTGCAGCCCAAATGCATGACCTTACATTTTTTAACATTAAATCCCAGCTGCCAAATTCTAGACCATTCTTCAAGCTTAGCTAGATCCCTCCTCATGTTATCTACACCTTCCTGGGTGTCTACTTTATTGCAGATTTTGGTATCATCCGCAAAGAGGCAAACCTACCCGACAGCCCTTCCGCTATATCACTAACAAAGATGTTAAAAGAATCGGACCAATAGTGCGGTATATAAGAATTGTAAATAAATAAATAAACACGTGTTGGAGCCGCTTGGGTGGAACCGCACTAGGACTGTGTGACTGCCAGGCAATAGGTAAAAACGCTACTAACGTGTGCAGAAATGTGAGAAAACCCCACACCGTACCAACAGTCACCAGCAGTCCACCCCGAACTGCATCCCAGGAAGACAGAATAGGGAGCTCCCAACAAGGACAGTGACGAGGTCAAGCCTTGGAACTCATCCCGAGTCCCAGGCCGAAAACCTGTGCCGGACTCAATTCTATTCCCCAGGAACTGTTTCTCTGGCTTTGCAGCACTGTATTTAAGGTGTTTTACAGGCAGATCCCTCAGAGAGCCTTCTGCAATCTTCAGGAGAGAGCGGGGGGAGGGGGGGGTCATCCAGATCCTTCCAATTTCTGGCTGCTCACCAGGTTCTTATCCAGGGTAAGAGAACGGAGCTGAACTAATTTTCCCTTCTCCTATGGTTACCGAAAAGACTGCAGTCTAGTGAAGCCCCCCATGTCAAGCTCCAGTTAGAGATCAACCCACAGGCTGTCTCGTTCTTGAGCATTTTAAAGCAATCTTTTCCTCTCAAATTCTTAGAATTTTCTTCAGAGAGGAGAAAATCCTTCCACCATCTGCTGGAGACAAAGAAATACTGAGGAGACATCTGGTGGCTGAGGTGAATAGAGGCATAGGAGTGATGTCATTGCAACCTGCGCTTTTCATTGGTTCTTTATCTCCACCAAGCTGCAGATAGGGGAACACAACCCACTTGTCTGGACTAGTCTAGTAGGACAATATGGAATCTCCCTTATTTATTTATGTGCAATTATATACCACCTTTCCAAAATCAAAGCAGTTTACATTTAACTCAATAAACAATAAACACAAAACAATAAAATTACACGGAACAGTGCTAACAGCATGTGTCAAGTAACTGTACATATAGCATTAATCACATTGTTTATAATTATATTCCTTGAACTTATTTACATGTATCATGCAGTAAAATCTATTTTTTTCTAGTTAACATATTATAACAATCGCCTTGATTTATAGAGTAATTTCTTGAATTTATTTACATGAGGTATTAAGTGTCTCTGAATGGTGTATTATTTAACAGTATTGCACTAGGAACTAGGATTGGTTCTTAGATGATTTGATCAAGTTACCGAGTCCCCAAAATGGAAAAGGTGTACAGTATGTGCATTTGAAGGTGTGCCTGGACTAAGCACCAATATGAGAAAGTAGGAGCCTTCTTACATTTGCAGTAGGATAAGCAGGATACTTCTTTCTCTGTCATTATTAAGCTTGTCATTTTGGGCTCATTTGGGCATTCATATATGTGCATAAATATTAAATATGCGCGCAAATTGCTTGTGTGTACGTCTTCTGCACCTGTAATTTGTAGATATATGGTAGATAATTTGGTAGATATATGTAGATAATTTGTAGGTACATACTTATGACAAAAACAAAAAAATAAAGTTCATTTTCAATGTTATTATTCAATTTGGTTACAAATTTTAGGGAACTACCCATAAAATTTCATTATTTACAGACAATGGGGTGCATTCCAAATGGCGAATAATGCCTGTGTACGTGCGGGCCGGACAGGTAACCTAGGATCAGCCCTCCCCCAGGCACATGCTGCAGGTACAGAGCATTTGTGTGGAGAATGCTATACGTGGGTGGGGCGGGGAAGAACAAGGGAGTGGCCAGGGACTGGGACGTACAAAGCGTTTGCAGCCTATACCTCCCCGAAGCTGGTATAAAGGCTGCACGCTGCTCAGTGTTCCAGCTGAAACCCCCCTGCTGTACATGGTGATGGATCGCTACAGCCCCCGGACCATCTGATGGCGGTGAGCAGGCGCTGCTGTCAGACAGCCATCCTGCACTGCCGGGTAGATGTGTCGGTGTCATGGCGGTGGGACATCGCTGAACAAGCGCACCAACTGAGCGTTGTGGAGTGGGGACGGGCAGGTTCAGGAAGTCTCCCACTTCAGTATCCGCTGAATGCATGGCCGTCTATCTCCACGATTCTGCCATCGTGGGTTGCCTCTAGACCCCACAGTTCCGGAATCAGGTCTAACTCGGCCCCGTCCTATCTTTATGCGTGCCCACAGGCCAGGCGTACAGGGATTGGAATCAGCCTCATTGTCTAACTATTTTTCAGCAACTTTACAAAGTCAGCAGTAGTGGTAAGGAAGATATTAGATGAATACAGATATAAATCTGTTTATAAATAAATGAGACATTTTTCCTGTAGATTCCAAATTTCAATATGTGCTTGTCCTGGTTTACGCTGGAAGAGCACCAGGCTGATGGTGTGAGTTTAGGGTTGTTTCTTACAGCTCAGCCTGACACTCTGAAAGTGTGACCGATTTATAATAGCACATACTTAAGGTACAGAGAGCAGCAAGGGACATTTTCAATAAATTCATGGGAAGATATTTCTCTTGTTTCAGTACTGAGCTGCAGTCCATACATTTCAGTTGCACCTTTTCTGTTCAGGTGGCTGTTTGCAGGGCCGGCCCGTCCATTGAGCAAGAATGTTTTTTGCACAGGGCCCCGCGTTTCAGGGGGCCCCGCGCAAAAAACATTCTGATCCAACATTAAAATTAAAAAAAAAAAAAAAAAAAAAAAGGCTGCCACTGTCGGGGCCGGGGCCGCCGCGGCAGAATCGAGTGTGCCGCGGGGCCCCCCCTGCCCAGCAGAGCCTGCCCTCCCCGGTATCACCTCTCTCACTCAGCTGCCTCCAGTCACACGCGCCGGCTTTCAGAGCGCGAGGGGAGTTTTCTCCCTCGCTGCTCTGTTAAGCCCGCGGGGCTGATGGGAAGTCCCATCAGCCCCCGCGGGCTTAAACAGAGCAGCGAGGGAGAAAAACTATTCCCTCGCGTTCTGAAAGCTGGCGCGTGTGACTGGAGGCAGCTGAGAGAGGTGATCCCGGGGAGGGCAGGCTCTGCTGGGCAGGGGGGGGGCCCCGCGGCACACTCGATTCTGCCGCGGCGGCCCCGGCCCTGGCAGAGGCAGCGACAGCTTTTTTTGTAAAAAAAATTTCACTGGGGGGGGGGGTTAGGAGTGGTGATGGCTGTGGGCTGTTGGGGGGTTTAGGACTGGTGATGGGCGGGGGGGGGTTAGGAGTGGTAATGGCTGTGGGCGGTTGGGGGGTTAGGACTGGTGAAGGGCTGGGGGGGTGGGTGTTAGGAGTGGTAATGGCTGTGGGCTTTTGGGGGGGTTAGGACTGGTAATGGGCTATGGGGGGCTAGGACAGGAAATGGGCTGATGGGGGGGTTAGGAGTGGTGATGGGCTGGGGGAGGTTAGGAGTGGTGATGGGCTATGGGGGGGCTATGGGCGAGCTATGGGGGGCTATGGGCTATGGGGGAGCTAAGTCTATATGGGCTGATGGGATTAGGACTGGAAGTGGGTTGATGGGGGCTTAGGACTGGAAGTGGGCTATGGGGGGGCTTAAACTAAAAATTGGGTCATGGGGATTAGGACTGGAAATGGGCTGGTGGGATTAGGACTGGGAGTGGGCTATGGGGGGCTCGGACTGGTAATGGGTTGGAGGGGTTTGCTAGGACTGGAAATTGGCTGGGGGATTAAGACTGGAGGTGGGCTGATGGGGTTAGGACTGGTAATGGGCTATGGGGGGCTAGGACAGGAAATGGGCTGATGGGGAGGGGTCGGACTTGAGGTGGGCTGTTTGGGTGGGGTTGAGGACTGGAAATGGGCTGATGGGGGGTTTAACACTGGAGGGTGGTCTGATGGGGGGTTAGACTGGTAATGGGCTTTGGTGTTTGTGGGGTAGGGTTAGGATCTGAAACATGGGCTATGGGGGGGCTGGCGACAGAGTAAAATGGGCTTAATGGGGAGGGGTTAGGACTTGAGGTGGGCTGATGAGGGGTTTTAGGACTGGTAATGGGCATGTGGGCTTGATGGGGGGGTTAGGAACTGGCAATGGGCTATCTGGGGGGGTTAAGACTGGTTAAATGGGCTGTTGGCTGATGGGGGCTGTCTGGGTAATGGGCTATGGGCAGGTTAGGAAGATAATGGGACTATGGGGGGGGCGGGCTGGACAGGAAATGGGCTGATGGGGGCGGGGTTAGTACTTGAGGTGGGTGAGGGGGGGTTAGGACTGGATAATGGGTTTATCGGGGGGGCTCTCTTTTATTAAAACTGAAAAATGGGGGTGGATGGGGGTTAGGACTGGAAGTGGCGTTGATGGGGGGGGGCTAGGACTGGTATTGGTGTTGGGGGGTTGCTAGGACTGGACTGGGGTGATTGGGGGGCTAGGATTGGAAATGGGCTGATGCAGGGACTTAGAAGGGAATGGATGCTGGGTGAGGCTGGAACTAGAAGGGAGCTGGGTGTGTTGGGGGCGGGGGGGGGATTAGAATGGGATGGGGGGCTGGAGAATAAAAGGGAGAGGGGGAAAAAATATTGTGTGTGCGGAGGGATAAAACAATCTACAATTGGCCGGGGTTTATTGGGAGAGTAAGTGGGGATTGAGGATGGAGGGGTAAATGTTTGAGTGAGGATGAAATAGAAGAGGAAAGGATAAGAGCAAAAGGAGGGGGAAAAAAAGATTAGTATGTTAAAGCAGATGTAGAGGGGAGAATGGAAAAAAAACCCAAGAAGACAGAAGACACGGGGACAAATGGACAGCAGATGGAGACGATTAGCAGAAGACACCGACGAAGAAAACCAGAAGAAAGTGGCTGGAAACAATTTGCAACTGAAAAAAATGCACAAAAAAGGTAGAAAAATCTCTCTTTATTTTGAATTTATTAATGTGTGTGAATATGTCAGCTCCTGGGAAAATGTGCATCATTAATTTTTGCGCTTGTTGTTTAGTACAAGAGGAAATTAATTCATAGTTTTATTTCTACAGTGGTTGTTGTATTATTCCAAGTTGGCCTTTGGGGTTCCCAGTTGAATTATGGTCTTCCTGTTTCTAAATTGGTGATTCCTTGTTTGGTGATGGTCTATGTTGTGGCATGTGTAACTGAGCTGAGGTATTCTGTTTATATAATTCCTATTCGACATTGCCACTTTGTTCTTTCCCCAGTAGGTCATGTATTTGGTTTGTTCTCTGAAATGTTATTGGTTTAATATTTGCAGGTGTTTGGCCTTTTGATAGTATTTTAGGGTATGGTGCTTTGTGAGTTCATGGATAGTGCTGTTAGGGATACGTGGACGGGGCGTTTGCTATGGGGTCTAAGTGGCGACAGTGTTTGTAGTAGTTCCTAAATGTGCCTGGCGGGTTTGGTACTGGATTATAGTAATGTAGAAAACCTTGTAGTCTTTCTGTATCCATATAACCATTAAGAGGCATGTTTACTAAAAGTTAGTTGTATGGTAACATTTATGCAAATACTTTATGCAAATTGAGGCACATTATGCAAATTGAGGCCCCAGACACCGAGTCTCCGGCACATGGCCCAGCACCCCCCTTGGGGCCGCCACCCTGGCTGTTTGGATAACAGAAAGGTCAACAAACTTTTCTTTGGTCAGTTAGAGAAAGATAAAACATTTTCAGTAATTAGTGTTGTGATCTGGTCAATTTTGTTTTTAATGTCAAGCTCTTATTTCTGGAAAATTTACTCAAACACATTTTACTCAGAGGAGAGGGAGAAAGCAAGAATGAGAGTGGCATTAAAGCACGAAAAAAGCTGCAGTGCTGTGTGAGAGGGGAACTAGGAATAAGAGCCTGAGGGGACTGAAGGGAATAAAGAGCAGAGCTTTCTTTTCTGGAAATGAGCACGTGTCAGCTCATTTCATCCTACACGGTTGCCCAATGCAGCGTCTGTGTGTCTAGATGGCTGGATGGAAATTGCCTGGCACGGGCCCGCCATTCCCGTGCTGACCACATCCTATGCAACGTCTCCTACCTGCTGAGCAGAAAAGTCCTGCAGCCATTTTCCTAACACTTTCCCACAGCAACCAGCTCCAGCCCCAGCCCTAGTTCCCTTCTTGGGGGGCAGCTTTGGGCCTGGCTAGATCCGTCCTGCGTGCGCAGATTTTGCCCTGGTGTTGCCTGAACATCAGCACGGGACAGTACGGTTACAGTACAAGAAGGAGGAAGTGATGTCACAGGAGAGAGGAATCCTGCTGCTGAGGTGAGGAATGCTGGGAATTGTGGGAGAAAATGAAGTCCTACATATATTGTCTTTTAATATCCATCCTAGAACTAGCTAACTTGGTGCAGAGAAAATCAAAGACTCTGCCATCACGAAGAGCCCACCAGGCAGTGCATTATTCCAGTGGAGAAGTAGCCTAAACCGAGCACTGGCTTCAGAATCAAGCAACCACAGAGTTTGATTCCCACTAGTCACTCCTGTGACCTTGAGCACAGTTGCTTAACCCTTCATTGCTCTCAGAAAGAATCCAAGTTAATCAATCGCCCCTGTTTTATGTACATTACCAAGTTTAAGTTACAATGCAAACTGCTTTGACTAAAATGATAAAGTATAAAAAACCCTGATTTAAGTAAATAAATACTGCTGGGCCTACTGGAGATGGATTGTGGTGCTGACTCACCCAGAGTAATACTACTACTACTGGAGGCATTTTTATAGCGGTTACCCAGTCGTACGCAGTACAGTACAAACATATAAGAGACAGTCCCTAGGAAGAACTACAGCTCCCCCCCCCCCCCCCCCCCCCCAAGAAAGTTCACTACATTCCCACAAAAGTAATACTCCCTAGGAAGGACTACAGCTCCGAGAGTGCACTTGTGTGTACACTCCCACACGAAGTAATTCCCCCCCCTAGAAAGGACTACTGCTTCCAGAGTGGAACTATGACACACCCAAACCCTAATCCTGACTAGGAAGGACTACAGCTCCCAGAAATTCACTATGATGGACCCACCACAGTAATACCCCATAGAAAGGACTACAGCTCCAGCAGTGTTCTGTGACACTCCCAAACACTAATTCCTGCCAAGGAAGGACTACACATCCCAGAGTTCACTGCAACAGTCTCAAGCAGACAATCCCTCACTAGGAAGGACTCTATAGCTCAGAGAGTGCATTGTGACACTCCCACACAGTAAATAGTACCCCCTAGAAAGGGACTACAGCTCGCAGAGCGGCAACTGTGACGCACCCCTATCATAAACCCATTACACACCCACACCCATACATAATCCCTACACTTCTACACAGTAATTCCTTTTAGGAAGGACTACAGCTCCCAGAGTGACTGTGATGCTCTCCTCTACAGTAATACCTTGGAGGAAAGTACTACAGCTCCCAGAATGCACTGTGTCACTTCCCATAGAGGGAAAAAGTAGTTTATTTCCACGGGCTCTGTTGGCTGGAAACTTGTTTCTGTGCCTATAATATCTTTGTTTCTATAGATCAGACAGGTGAAATCCTCCAGGGCATAAGGTTGTTAGTAACTCCGCTCTCTTCCCTGCTTTTATCTGCCTGAAAAAAAAATTTTTTTTTTTTATCTCAGGAAGTGGATCTGTGAGAGGAACATTAGTACAGCCCCACTTTGCAGGCTTTGCAGGGCTCGGGGAGGGCACTATTGTCTCCAGCATCCCTCCCACTGAAGTCACAGGGGAAAAAAAGACGCTTTGTACTAGCCCAAACAACAGCAAAATTCACAACCACTAGCTTTGCAAAGAGGGGAACAGGCCTGTTCCGGAGAAGGGCAGGAGAATGGCCCATGGCATTTTTCTGCTAAGAAGGTAGGAAACTGACAGGAGGTTGGGTAGCAGGGGAGGCAGTGCCATGATCCAGCCTCAGAGACACACCACACTGAATAGGGCAAGCAGAAGGGGGAAATGAGGTTCAGTCCAGGAAAGAGCGTTTCTGCTTTTCAGTCCTTGCAAGCCTCTGAGGCTCTGTCATCCTCATTCTCCTCCCATGATACTCTCAGTCCTTTTCTGACCACAACAATTCTAAGACATTTATACCCAACTCTTTAGTTACCTCCCATCTAAGACTATTGCAACCGCCTCCTTGCTGATCTCCCTCATAAATCACCTCTCCTCCCCTTGGAGAGGTATGGGTTTGATGAGGTCAGTTGTTGAGGACTGTGAAGGTCGTGAAGATGGATTTGAAATGTAAGGTGTTCCTTTATGATTGTGAAGCCAATGCAGCTGTTTTTGAGAAGAGGTGGAATATGTTCGGAGGTGGAGTTTTTTTGCGTTTAGTAGGATTCATGCAGCAGTGTTGACTGCAATTTGGACAGAGGGTGGATGGATTGAGTTTGGTATGCCTTGAAAGATAATATTATAATAGTCAAAGTGGTGGAAGGGAAAGATGGTTGCTTGAATGACTATGAATGTAAGTCATGGTCGGCTCAGTAAATGTTTGAGATGCTTGATCGTTTTGAGCTTGAAGTAAATGCTATGAGTGAGGTTTTGTTACCGTGTGCTATGAGGGAAAGTGGAGGCATTGGTCCAGTGTGAAGCCAGGTATAGTATTATCGTAGTTCACTTGGATTTAGGGAGTGCCATCAATAGCTATAGGAAGATGCTGGTTTGAAGCAAATGTCTCTTGTGAATGAACAGGGCCTCTGTCTTCTTGAGGTCTGTGTTCAAAATTGTGTTATTTTGAACGCGAGGTTGTGGAATAGCGGAGAAGCAGGTTGTTTTGGGTTATAAGTCTGGTTGTGATTAGATGTGCATATCATTATATCATTGGCGTAGAAAGGCGTTATAGGATGTTGCAAGTCTTTATTACAGAGCCATACTGGTTGTACGAAGACAGAGGTGACAATAGTAAGGATGAGAGGGTCGAGCCTTGTGGGGGTCCTTGAGAATTGTGGTGGTATTTTGTTGATCTATTGGGGTTTTGTATGATGCAAAATGCAATGTGTGCCTTGTGATTATAGGGTGGAATTTGTTGGTCTGTTGGGGGCTTTTTTCTTTTGTGCCTAGTGCTGTGTGGCACCCCAATATACCATCCTTATAATTTGTGTATAAATGTGTAAGAGACCAGGACAACTTAGTAGTAAAAAAAAACCATCTTAATTTATTGAACTAGAAAACACACGTCCTGCAGCAAATTATTAAATCTAAACACCATATTGTTATCCTATGAGACAGAAGAAAATAACATCACTCGACACAGAACTCAGTTACTGTCTGCCCACTTTACATGCTACAAAGCACTATTTTTAACGTAAAGGATCAGTTTTTTCTCTGTAACCAATTTGTACCTTTTCCCTTGTATCGTGTATTCCTTAACAACAAGCCTGGTGCGAAATGCATTCCTTTATTTCTTCTCTTGGTTGTGTCTGGTTCTTTTGCAGGGTCTTCCTCTATGCTTCATCTCCTTTAACCTCCCCCAATTCCTTTCTTTTTTGGTTTGTTATGCAGTTATGGCCTAAAGCATGCTGTCTGCAGTTTGTCTTGTCAGCAGTTTCAAAGGTAATTAACATACAACCACCACAGAGATACAGAGACACTGTGTTTCATTCACTCATCTCACGATGGATGTTTTCAGAGAGGATTCTGGGGAAAGCAGACAGAGATTCATTCAGCACTCTCATCTAACCCAGGGTCTATTCTTACTTGCAGTTTGGTGGGTTCTGTCAAGTAGGATGAACCATCTGAGGAGTGTGGCTGCTAATCCAAGAATTTGTAGGGTGCTGAATTATGAGGGTCATGTGGAATGGGAGTCCAATGTTGCTTTTATGTGTAGGAAAGAAGGAGTATGAAGCCAGATTTGGGTTTCTTGGTGCCCTTGATTAGATTGAGTAGTATAGATTAAACTGCCTGTTGGTGCATTACTGCAACAACAGTTTTCTCTGACATAAAAAACTATGAATAATCTGTATGGAAAGTCAATGCAGAAGAGGGAAGGCAACAGCAATGAGGTGGATAGATAGAATAAGAGCAGATGGTGGATGC
Source organism: Ichthyophis bannanicus (assembly GCA_033557465.1). Taxonomy (NCBI): domain Eukaryota; kingdom Metazoa; phylum Chordata; class Amphibia; order Gymnophiona; family Ichthyophiidae; genus Ichthyophis; species Ichthyophis bannanicus. The sequence goes on along the minus strand of CM066031.1, from coordinate 1,268,149,530 downwards.
CACTCTATCAACTATGAAACCCCGGAAACATAGTTAAGAAAAACTACCCAGAGGGTTCTCCGTGATGTGGACACTGACTCAACTGGTAGTTGTGTTATGATGTAAACTGCGCTGATACCGAATAGCGCGGTATTAAGATCAAGAAATTGTTAATAAAATAAAGAAATAAAATAAACAACAACAAAGTTTGGGGATTATGTGCAAGCCCCTGAAAAACATCCCTGGTTATTGTTCAAGGCTCTGAATGTGGTTAATGTTTCCTCTCTCGTTGCTTGGGTATGGGCAAACCATTCTTACTCAACCCACCTTCACGAGGCTTCGGTGATTAGAAACCCCCCCTCTTTCACCATTAGAAGAGAAGCTGAGACTCCAGCACTGACCCTAGCAACAACCCAAAAGCCTAGCCCCAGGGGTATGGGCAGGGTGGGAGGGGGAGCCAGGGCAGGAGGAACTGGTGCTGTGGAGAGGGGCAGGAGAATGGCTGCATGGGCTTCTGGCTTTGGATCCTAAACACTTGCTTGGAAGGTCTGTCTGCAGTATATGTTATTTATTTATTTAGTCTTAGCATTGATAGGGTTGGCTTACATTTTCAGTATTTTGGCTTTGTGATCTTGTTCAGCTCTCTCTCTCTCTTCCTTATTATCCCAAACCCATGGCTGAAAATCTATTATAGCTGCCTTGTGCTTCTTACCACGATTTCGTCACATGTGCACTCTTATCCCCTGCAAATTTTTGCCACCTATCCTTTTATTTTATTTGACCCGGTTGAAAAAAGCGGGATATAAATACAGTTAAATAAATATAAATTTCTTCTGACTTCTGTTCTCCTCTCCATCTCTTCTCTTTTATGGCTCCCCCCGTCACTCTTCTCATTCATACTCCTCCATACTCCGAATTGTCTCCCCTCCTACCAACACCTTCAAGCCCTCACCCTCATCTCCCCTTTTACCGTCCTCACTTCCCCCATCATGTCATCTAACCTATCATCAACTCTGCGTTTCACAACTTTCTCCCTCTATTTCAGCCATCTCCTCTCTCTCGCTAAAAACAACCGCACCATCGTTACCGCCATGCTGTCTTCCTCTCTGTCCCACACCTCTTCTACTCATGTCTCATTCTCTCTTCCAGAGATATCAACCCCAAACCAATGGGCCACCAGACCTAGACTTTTGTCGCACCACTTGAACAGTTCCTCAGCAAACATTCTGAAATCGGATTCAAACCCCATCCTCTCCCCAACCTCCCTCCCTTTCTCTTAAGGCTTTTGGAATGCACACTCCATCTCTCAAATAAAATTGCCTTCAATCATGATCTGTTTATCTCTAATACTGTCTATTCTCCCTTGCTCTAACTGAGGACCTGCGACTCCTCCCAACAGGACAGGGCTTTATTTGCTGCTCTCTGGCATGGTGGCCATCAATTCTACCCACACAACCTCATACCTCTGGCTGTGTTTTGTGGTGTAGTGTTGAGCTTATACCTTTCTCAGGGGTGGCCCAAGGGGGGTGCGGTGTCGGCATGTGCAGAGACTCGGTGCGTTGGGCCTATTTTGCATAAGGGGCCCTCATTTGCATAAAGATCTTTGGATAATGTTACCATACACTAACTTTTAGTAAAACAAATGCTTCTTAAGGAGTGTATGGATAAAGAAGAAAGACTAAAAGGATTTCTACATTACTATAATCCAGTTTGGGGCCAACTGCCAGGTACATTAGAAACTACTTACAAACAATGCCCATTTAAACCCATAGCCACCGCCGCCATATCATTAAACAGCCCTACCAGGACTCACAAAGACACCATACCCTACCTATCAAAAGGCAACGGGTACACTGCCAAATATTAAACCAATACATTTCAGAGAATAACAGAAAACATGAACATCCTACTGGCGAACGGTGAGTACAAGTGGCACTGTCAAATAGGAATTACATAAAACAGAAATACCTCAACTCAGTTACAAATGCAGACAAATAGACCATCACCAAACAAGGAATCACAATTTTAGAAACAGGAAGACAATAATTAAAACTGGGAACCCCAAAAGCCAAAACTTGGGAATGTACAACAACACTGTAAGAAATAATAATCTATGAAATTAATTTCCTCTTGTACTAAACAAAGCATAGACGTTAATGATGCATATTTCCCAGAGCTGAATATATTCCAGTTAATAAATTCAAAATAAAGATATATTTTTCTACCTTTTGTGCATTTATTGTTTTCAGTTGCAATTGCTCCAGCCACTTTCTTCTGGTTTCTTCGTGGGATCTTCTGCTACACTATCCATCGTCTGCTGTGCATTTGTCCTTTCTTCTCTCTTTTTTTATTTTTTTTCCATTCTCTCTCTACACTCTGCTTTAAACAGTGACTTATCTTTATCATTTTTCTCTCTTCCTTATTCCTATTTCAATATTTTACTCCTTTCCCCCCCATCCTCAATCCCCACTTACCTCACATCCCAATATCTGGACAATTTGTAGATTTTTCTTCCCTTCCCACACAAAATATTTTTCCCCTCTCCATTTCACGCTCACCAGCGCCATCCCATTCTAATCCTACCCCAACAATTAGCTATCCCATTCTAGTTCCAGCCCCAATCCCAGCATCCACTCCCTTCTAGTCCCCGCAATCAGCCATTCACTTGCAGTCCTAGCCCCACCATCAGCCCATTTCCAATCTCGTTCCCCCATCTGATTTTCCAGGCCTATTCTGAGCTCATTTCCAATCCCAGCCCCACCATCAGCCCATTTCTAGTCCTTTCTGAGCCCCACCATCAGCCCATGTCAAATCCTAGCTCTCCCTCCAACTCAGCCCATTTCCAATCCAAGCCCCCCCATGAGCCGACCCAGAGTTCTAGCCCCTCCATGAGTCCATTTCAATCCAAGCCACCACCACCAGCCCCATTTTCAATCTTAGCACCCCCCAAAAGCCCATTTCCAGTCCAATCCTAGACCCCTCAATCAGCCCCATTTACGGTCTAATCCCCCCACTCAGCCCCAATTTCCAAGTCCTAGCTACCTCCCATCACAAGCCCATTTGACCATTTGAAGTCCCCCCTCCCCACCTGTTTTGTAGTTCAAGCCCCCCTTCCACTCAGCTGATTTTCCAGTACTAGCAACCCCCCCCAGCCCATTTCCAGTTCCTAAGCCCCCATCACCCAATATTCAGTCTTTAGCCACCCCTATAACCAGTCCTAACCCCCCACATCAGCCCCCCTCCAGTCCTAAACCCTCCATCAGCCAATTACCATTTTTAGCCCCCCCATAGCCCATTACCAGTCCTAAAACCCCCCATCACCCCAATTCCCATTCCTAGCACACCATAGCCCAGTAAAAAACCAGTCCCTAACCCCCTCCCCCACATCAGCCCAGGGAAACCTTAAAAGGAAAAAAAGAAACTTGCTGCTGCCGCCAGTGGCAGAATCAAGTGTCTCCCGCGGGGCCCCCACGGCCACCCTGCCCGGCCGAGCCCGCACCAATCACCTCCTCGGCGCGGCTTTCAGAAGGGCACTTTTTTACGAAAGGAGTAGTTTTCCTCTCGCGGCTCTGTTAAGCTCGATTACAGAACCGGCAGCGCGGAGTGGGGCCTGAGGCAAGTGAAACCCTAGGGTGCTGTTGGGTTTAAGGCTCCCACAGGGGACTGTCCTTAACTTACCTCTGTGTTGGTTCCCTGCTTTCGTTGAAGTCATATTACTGTCCTCATCTCTACTACATTCACTGTGAGTTTATTCCACACATCTGCCACCTCTTTCCATAACAGAAGAGAATATTTCTGCATATTACTCATGAGTTCTATACCCTTTCATTAGAACGTAGAAACATTGACAATATGACGACAGAAAAAAAGACCCACATGGCCTATATAGTCTCGACCTTCTATATCAAACAACTTACAACAATCCCCGGTTTTTTCCTTTAGAGAATCCTCTGTGTTTGGTCCCATGCTTTTTTGAATTTTCAATTACTGTCCTCAATCTCTACCACATCCACTGGTAGCACTATTCCATGAATCCACCACTCTTTACCATAAAAGGAAATATTTCTGTCATAATCAATCCTGAATCGATACACCTTTCAACATCATCCAATGTCCTCGTGTAGGAAGAACTTGCTTTCAATCGAAATCTAAATGAGGCCCTCACCCTGTACATTTATGCCAAGGAGGATATGTTAAACATATCAATCATATCACCTCTATCCACACCTTTCCTCTAAGGTGTACATATTAAGGATCCTAAGTCCTGTCCTCATATGCTTTATAATGAAGACCTTTAAACCATTTTAGTAGCCACACTCTGTACTGGCAATCCATCCTGTTTATATCCTTTTGAAGGGGCGCGGTCTCCAGAATTGCACCACTATTACTCCAAAATGAGGGTTGCAAAAAAGACTTATACAGCGGCAAACTATCACCTCCTTTTTTCTGGCTAGCCCAATTCCTCTCCGTATGCACCCAAGCATCCTTCTAGCTTTTGCCATCACCTTTTCTAAATGTTTAGCTACTTTAAGATCATCAGACAGCAACCCACTCCTAGGTCCCGCTCTTCTTTAGTGGACAAAAGTACTGTCACCCCCTATACTATATTGCTCCCCGTGGATGGCTACAGCCCCAAATGCATTGACCTTACATTTTTTTAACATTAAATTCCAGCGGGCCAAATGTATAGGACCAAAAATTCTTCAAGTTTAGCTAGATCCCTCCTCATGTTATCTACACCTTCTGGGGTGTCTACTCTTATTGCAGATTTGGTATCATCCACAAAAGAGGCAAATCTTACCATCAGCCTTCTGCTATATCACTAACAAAGATGTTAAAAAGAATCGGACCAAGGACAGATCCCTGAGGCACCACCACTGTAGTAACCTCCTTCTCCTCAGAGTGAGCTCCATTACCTGTGTTGCCTCCCCAAACCCAACCCAAGTTCTAACCCAGTAGCAGTAACTTTAGGGTTACCCTCATCCATCAGGGCGCTGCCAGACTGCAACTCGGACCACAGCAGAGCCCCGCATCGGCTGGCATCAGGAAAGAGAGCGGGAGGGAGAAACTCCTTCTTCACTCTCCAATCTCAAGGCCAATCAGGGCCAACACCAGCAAATAGCAATTTACTAAAAGAAGTGTCATTGCAGCCGTGCCCACACCTGATGGGTCTGTGCCAGCGGCCCTTTGGCCACGGCACCACAGGAAGGTATGCAGAACTCAGCTCAAACAAAAAAGCTGCCAACACTAAAGCCCAACAACCTCAAAAAACCTCAAACCATTTTTGAAGACCTCACTGCTGACCTCCTACTCTGCACTCATCAAACAGCCTACCTATTACTCTAAACCATACCTCACAACAGGCCCTACAACATCCCATACTACAAATACCTTCGCCACCCATACATATGTGGTGAATTACTCACTAAAGCATGCCAACCGGCCACGAACCCCCCATATTAATAAGAATTCAAACCAACACACACACAATTGGCTACCACACCCTACACACACTAATCACTCCAATTAGCATTGGGCCTAAGACCAATGCAAGCGCTCCATCAGAAACACCAACGACCAAACATCATCATAGACTATCTTCAATATTCACCCAAACTGACATCCTCTTCATTCACCGAATCCTGGCTAAAAAGCACTGACCAAGCCTATTCTATCTGGAAGATCACTCCACAATCTCATACTGCCTTGAACTGCCCGCGCACCCAACAAGAGAGGCGGCAAATTGGACCTTAATTTGTAAAATATCCACAAATCTGTAAGCCACCAAACACGGGTGACTTAATCACGATATAGAAAAACAAAGACAACTAGAAATTTGTCTGCCACTACAGAGCCCAAAACGCTCCCGCTGATTGAGACATTCAACATCCTCGGAAGCCTTATGTTTGGTCAAACTCTCATCATAAGCCGCTTATACTACTAGGCAAACCCCTAAACCTGGAGCTTTTATATTTAATTAATTAAATTAATTTAAATACGCTTATATACGCGCTTATTCGAAAAATCAGTGCGGTATGACATGGAAACATCACTGAGAATTTACGGCGGGGGTTACACCCGAATTACAGTTAACAGGGAGCTCAAACTCGGATACACATGTTAAGCGTAGTTACTCACCTGTAACAGGTGTTCTCCAGGAGCAGCAGGAATCAGTCCTCACTTATGGGTGACGTCGGCGCCGACGGGAGCCCTCGCGGAAAGCAATTTTCCCCAGCCTTTCAAAAGAAAGGCCTTTGGGAAATTGCAGCGCGCATGCGCGGTCGTCTTCCGCCCGACCGAAGGTTGCCATCTTAGCCAGTCAAGTCCGATGCCCATAGCTAAAAAAGACAGCATAAAAATTTGCAAAAAAGAACAGTTAAGCAGGACGATTGCAAACTCCAAGGGGAGGGAGGGAGGGTTAGTGGGCGGAATGATTCCTGCTGCTCCTGGAGAACACCTGGTACAGCGTGAGTAACTACGCGTTCTCCAGGACTCAAGCAGGTGAAGTTCAGTCCTCACTTATGGGAACTCCCAAGCTCAAGGCTACGGAGGACCCTAAGCACCCAAACAAAAACGATGCTCCCTCTAAGCTCAGCAGCACAGAAGGGGGGATAGACTCTTCGCTGAATTATCCACCCACCGGTAGCCCACATCGGGATGGAGGGTAGGAGTTGATCAGACCTCAAAGAGGATTACGGAAGAGGGACTGCCTGTCACGGAAAGCACTGTTCCTACGGGAAATCCCTCTCGGAGACAGTGAATGGGACCGCAAAAAGTTCTGGACTCGAAGGAAGACCAAGTAGCGGCCCGGCAGATGTCTGCCAGCCGGACAACAGGCGGGAGGTAAGCCACCTGGACGTGGCCTTTGCCGAACGCAATGAGCCGTGATCTCGACTTTCTAAGGCGAGTCGGCCCTGCCCTCATCAAGCCCAAGAGATACAGTCCGCCACCCAGATGGACAGAGTACGCTTGGATTGGACGGGAGCCCCAATTTATTGGGGTCCAAAGACACAAAAAAGCTGAGCACGCTTACGGTGCTCCCGCGTCGACGGTCACGGTAGAAGTTCAATGCACTTCTTACAGTCCAGGGTATGGAGGACCGTCTCAGCTCGGCTGGAACCCAGTGTGGTCTAGGGGAAAAGAAGCAGGTTGGGAAGTACACATCCTGATTCAATGTGGAAAAGGGGAGGACCACTTTAGGCAAAAAAACTTTGGGTGAGTCCGTAGGACTACCCTATATTCGTAGTAGAATCGAGTGTAGGGGTGGATCAGACACGGAGGTTCCTGCAATTCAATTACGCGCCTACGCGGAAAAGTGAGGGCTATCAAGAACAGTGTTTTCCAAGGACAAGAAAACGTATTGAGAACAGTTGTAGCCATAGGTTCCAAAAGGGCGGACAGGGCATCCGCTGCCAAAACACAACATTCAGGTCCATAGGTCAGGCCGCCTGGCGGGACGAACCAGGAGGGGTTTAAGTAGCAAGGAGACCTCGGATGAAGAAACCTCGCTACGAGAGGGTCATTGGAGAGACGAGGTCTGCCGTCCACTGGCACATGATGTGCTGAAAGAGCACTGAGGTGAAACTTTGACGGAGTTGGACTCTAATGTCCCAGATTAGTTAGCGAGGTGCAGCAAGTACTGCAAGATCACCGACACAGGGAGGAGAAGGGATCCTGAGACTGTTGGGTACACCAGACTTGCAAAGCGGACGCCCTTTAAGGGCGTAGCATTTGACGGGTAGAAGGCCGTCGCGAAAGCTAAGACGACCTCCTCCACCTCCGCGGCAGGAGAAGGGGGGAAGCAAGGACTACCACTCAGCAGCCAGGCCATAAGTGTTGAGAGACCTGAGGTTGGGGTGCAGAAGGGACCCCTGATGCCTGAGTGAGGAGATCCGGTTGTATCCCCAGAGGGATTGGGGCCCTCCCACCGCCCAGTTGCAGCCAGGAGAGGGAGGGAAGAAACCACGGATCGGCCTGGGCCAGCGAGCGGGGGCCAACCATGGATCATGAAGGCTTTGTCTCGGAGAACCTTGAAAAGGGTCCGAGACGAGACCTAGCGGGATGGGAGGGGAAAGGGTACAGAAGGCTCCCCGACCACGAGATAAGAAAGGCGTCCGCCGCCAACCGAAGGTGGTGGGGCTGACGATGAGCAGAGAAGCGAGGAAGCTGCCGGTTGTGAGGACTGGCAAAGAGATCCCACCGTGGGGAGACCCCACGGCGGAAGAGCTTCTGAACTACCAAGGGATCCAGACGCCACTCGTGCGGCTGGAGGACCCTGCTGAGGTCTGTCTGCAAGGCAATTTTCTTGGCCCCCCCCGGGAGATAAAATGCCCTGATGAGAATGCCGTGACTGACGGACCCAAGAAGCAGAGCTTTCTGTGCCTCCCGGCAGCGGGAGGGAAGGAGCCCGTGCCCCCCTGCTTGTTCAAGTAGAACATGGCAACTTGATTGTCCGTCTGGACAAGAAGGGGACTGTTGGGAAGTCAGGTGTTTGAGGAGGCCTTGAGAGCGAGGCGGATCGCCCTGAGCTCCAGGGGAAGTTGATCTGCTGAGCAGACTCCCACGTGGTCCAGAGGCCCTGAGTACGTGACTCTTGGCAATGTGCTCCC
>CM066031.1:1268110934-1268140442 GCA_033557465.1 Ichthyophis bannanicus | reverse complement strand
GGAGTGCCTGCAGGGTTGCAGCAGCTGAAGAGGGCCCTGCTGCAGGGAGGAAGATGGTAGATGGTGGTGGGGTGTAGCCTCCACCGCTTCCATGGCCTAAGGGTCTGTCTGCTATTGTGGTTTATCGGGATGTGGTTAAAGACTGCATAGTAGGACAGCCCCTGGGGTTCGGTCCTGCTCCTCAGCACAGGACACGGCGGGTTTGATGTTTCCCCCCCCTCACTGCCACCTATGGGCAGGGGGTAGAATGTGGATCCATTTGATGGGAGACCCTGTTTGCCCAGCGCCTGGCCCGGCGGGGGGGGGGAGGCCCACCGCATGTGTGCCTTGGGGGGCCACACCAGTACTGACCACGGACAGAGGGCAGACCTGCCGCCCATGGCCTCTCTCAGCCATGGACGTGTTGCTGGTTGACCCTGTGGTGCTGGGCGCCTTCACTTTGCCACCGCTCAGGGGTGAGCACAGTACATGCCATCACAATGTGACAGCCACTCTGTGCCTGTGCAACACACGGTCAGTCCCCCCTACCAGTCGCGAGAGTGTGCTGTGGGGAGTGGCACACAGTCAAGGTCCTCCCTACCAGGCTGTGGTTTCTGTGGGGGGTGGCATCCCCCATGGTGTATATCTTGGACAGCTAATTTGCATGTGCAGTGCATCATGGGTGTGCCAGGCACAATTCAACCCTGGGAATCACCTGCCTACACACAGGATCAGATGCATAGGCTCAGGATTAGAGGAGTGGCCCAAGTGGTTGTGCAAGGTACTTCAGGCCAGAAGGTCGGGGTTCAAATCCCCCTAGAGGACAGCAACCTTGGGCCGGAAGGACGGGTTTCTAGTCCCACAGGTGCTCCTTTGTGGTCTTGGGCAAGCCACTTAACCCTCCATAGCCCATGTGTCCCTGTATAATAGTTATCTCCAAGTTATAATGCCCTGTGCAATGTAATTTGAATTTGTTCGATGTAAACCGTAGTGATGCAGAATAGACCAGTATATAAGAGAATATAAAAAAAAGATGCACCATAGGCCATCACATGTACATCTGCCTTTTAGCATACTGCATAGGTGCAGGACACCCTGACAGTCTGTAATATTAGGTGGCCACGCTGGTAAGCACGCACCAATGCTCGTTGGTACGCACGTGACACCGCGCACAGCTCATGCATGCGCACCAACCACTGCTCAACGAAAAGAAAAGCATGCCTCCTTGATCCCTATGTACTGTACAGGGTGATGCCTGGGACCAAAACCCATGCTGCCCGTAACAGTGGTCAGTACACTAACCATTCTGCTACAGCTCTGTTTCTTGTACTGAGTTCTGTATGACTTCATACGATTAACTGCCATGCACAGTCCCAGAAAGTAAACCTCACAACACCCCCAAATGATCCCTACATCTGCTTAAACTGTAAACAGGTCTGTGGCCCTGTCACCACACATCACCCTCACACACATTCAAAGAGATGGAACAGCACAAAATATCTGCACAATGCAACGCCCCTTAGCAAAGCCCCATGGCAACGCACGTGGCAACGCACCGGGGCAAGGCATCATCATTCCACAGAGATGCAGCAAGGTCAGGAAGCCATCCTTTTTACCCACGGGAGCTGTATCTCCTGACGGAGCTCGTCTGCCTCAAGCAGAGGGTGCCTGATTCCCCGGATCCTCGAGGAGGCAGGACCTGGGAAGTGGTGAGGAGAGCCGGGAGCGGCCTCACCTTTCGCTATAAACCCCGCAGTGCAGACTACCCACGTGAGGTAAGTCCATGGGAGCAGGGCACCACAGCAAAGCAAGGTGCATAGGAACACCATGCAACCAGGGCAGCAAAAACACAATATGGACCAAGAGGGACTGCAAGGTGTTGTCCATATCCAGCTCTGAGTGAGGCCTGCCCCCCCCCCCCCCCCCGATACAACCACCAGCCCCCACCTCAGGGGCACAAACCCATCCTGCTGCTCTGGTAGCTGTCCCTGTCTGTGCATACAGGGATGGACTATCGCCCAGGTTGGAGGAGTGCCCAAATGAGGCCAATACACAGTCCCTGTGCTCTTTTATCTGTCCCTGTCTGTTCATACAGGGATGGACTATGGCCATGTTGGAGGAGGGCCCAAATGAGGCCAAATCACAGTCCCTGTGCTCTGTAAGCTGTCCCTGTCTGTGCATACAGGGATGGACTATGGGCCCAGGGAAGAGGAGGGCCCAAATGAGGCCAAATCACAGTCCCTGTGCTCTGTTATCTGTCCCTGTCTGTGCATACAGGGATGGACTATGGCCCAGGTTGGAGGAGGGCCCAAATGAGGCCAAATCACAGTCCCTGTGCTCTGGTAGCTGTCCCTGTCTGTGCATACTGTGATGGACTATGGCCCAGGTTGGAGGAGGGCCCAAATGAGGCCAAAATCACAGTCCCTGTGCTCTGTTATCTGTCCCTGTCTGTGCATACAGGGATGCGACTATGGCCCAGGAGGTTGGAGGAGGGCCCAAATGAGGCCAAATCACAGTCCCTGTGCTCCTGTTATCTGTCCCGGTCTGGTGCATACAGGGATGGACTATGGCCCAGGGAGGAGGAGGGCCCAAATAAGGCTAAATCATCAGTCCCTGTGCTCTGTTAGCTGTCCCTGTCTGTGCATACAGGGATGGACTATCGCCCAGGTTGGAGGAGGGCCCAAATGAGGCCAAATCACAGTCCCTGTGCTCTGTTATCTGTCCCTGTCTGTGCATACAGGGATGGACTATGGCCCAGGTTGGAGGAGGGCCCAAATGAGGCCAAATCACAGTCCCTGTGCTCTGTTATCTGTCCCCTGTCTGTGCATACAGGGATGGACTATGGCCAGGGAGGAGGAAGGCCCAAATGAGGCTAAATCACAGTCCCTGTGCTCTGGTAGCTGTCCCTGTCTGTGCATACAGGGATGGACTATGGCCCAGGTGGAGGAGGGCCCAAATGAGTCCAAATCACAGTCCCTGTGCTCTGTTATCTGTCCCTGTCTGTGCATACAGGGATGGACTATGGCCCAGGGAGGAGGAGGGCCCAAAATGAGGCTAAATCACAGTCCCTGTGCTCTGGTATCTGTCCCTGTCTGTGCATACAGGATTGACTATAGCCCAGGTTGGAGGAGGGCCCAAATGAGGCCAAATCACAGTCCCTGTGCTCTGGTTATCTGTCCCCTGTCTGTGCATACAGGGATGGACTATGGCCCAGGGGGAGGAGGGCCCAAATGATGCTAAATCACAGTCCCCTGTGCTCTGGTAGCTGTCCCTGTCTGTGCATACAGGGATGGACTATAGCCCAGGTTGGAGGAGGGCCCACATGAGGCCACATCACAGTGCCGGTGCTCTGTTTTATCTGTCCCTGTCTGTGCATACAGGGAATGGACTATGGCCCAGGTTGGAGGAGGGCCCAAATGAGGCCAAATCACAGTCCCTGTGCTCTTTAGCTGTCCCTGTCTGTGCATACAGGGATGGACTATGGCCCATGGAGGAGGAGGGCCCAAATGAGGCCAAATCACAGTCCCTGTGCTCTGGTAGCTGTCCCTGTCTGTGCATACAGGGATGGACTATAGCCCAGGTTGGAGGAGGGCCCAAATGAGGCCAAATCACAGTCCCTGTGCTCTGTTATCTGTCCCTGTTGATGGGCAGGGGAAACAGCCCACAGTCCCAGGATGCAGTAGGACGTCCCCCAGAGCCCCACCCAGCATCCTGGTGCTGTGCTGAATGCCCCAGTCTGTCATCAGAGGGCCTAGCTATGTTGCACACACCGTGAAACAGATATGTGCCCCGTTAGTGCCCACGAAAGGTTGTCTGTCCCCTAATGTCAATATGTGTTTTTCAAACAATAGGTCGAGGATCTCCGTAAGAAGGCGCGGGAGCTGAGAGCGAGGGTACCCCCGTTTTGTCGAACGGGTCGGAGGAGCGGTTGGCCCAACGGGACGGTGCGTGAGGTGACATGGCCCTGTGGGGCAGCTGCTGTCCTGAACACAGGATGTATGTGCATACTGTGGCTGCTGTATGACAATGGGCCTATAACACCTCCTCCCCTTTCTCACAGCGGATGAACGTGCTGAACAGGAGCCCATGGACAGGATGCGGGCCAGGGTGAGCCCGAGGAAACAGAGGGGCTGGATGCAGGCGGCGAGCCCAGGGGAGATGGCCGAGTGTCAGCCCCTCCCGCAACAAAACCCCTGATGGAGCCTGCTGAAGGACGACGCCCGCTGGGGGGGGGATGCCGAGGGTCTGGGGGGGCGGGAGGAGGGGGAAGAGGGGGAGAAGGTGAGCAGATACGGGTGGCTGTGGAGGGGGAGGTGGGGGGGGAGGCGGAGAGGGCAGAGCGTGCTGGGGGGCAGGGGGCGTGGGGATGGCACAGGTGGGGGGGGAGGGACCCTGCTGTGGGCGGAGTGGACCTGGAGGGTGTAGTCCATGGGTTGGCGGAGCAGGAGGGGATGGGGCGTGGTGCGGGGCGGGGCCAGCTGGGTGGGCCATGTGCCCATCCACAAGGGTTGTCACAGGGCAACGGGGGCGCCAGCCACCTGGACCAGGGTGAGGGCGCTTGCGCTGCGCCTGGACCTGGACATGGCACACATAGCCGCTGAGATGCGTGCTGTGGATGCAGCCACACAGACATGGGGAGACCTGTGTCTGTGTGGCTGCATGTGCGGCCTGCGTGTGGCAGCGGCTATGCCGTGCGCATGCACGCGCCCAGAGCCAGCACGTGCTCATCATGGGGCATGTTCTGGCAACCCTGACCATGGTGGCTGACCGGCTGCGCTCCGCTGGAGGAGCGCGTGGGGAGGGGGTGCGCCGGAACAGCCACCATGTGACAGGGGTCCCCGGGGTGTGTAGCGCATGGATACGCAATGCACACCTGCCCTGTGACAGCCCATGTACAGGCCAAACCCACCCTGTGCTCTGTAGGGTGGTATATAGGCATATACGGCATGTTACTGCTATCTGCAAAAAGGTGTTCCGACATTGTTCGATACCATGGTTTTAGTACAGGTGAATATATGGGGACATGGCCTGCAGGAGCCACAGCAGGGGCTATAATCTGTGACCCTCTGCCCTTGTACACAGTGGCTGGTTGTACTGCACCGAACCGTTGCCACAGAGGCAGGTCAGTCCCTGGGGATAACCCCACTGTTCATTTGACTGTTAAAATAAATATTATATATGTTTTTCATAACACCCTGCTGTCCATATCTCATTCTTTGCGATGGGTCTGTGTTGTTGTGTGCAACACACGTGGGCAACACACATGTCTGTAGGTGTAACGATAGGAATGGTGTGCGCCAGGGCCGGATCCACCCTGAGTGAGGCCTTACGCCAACAAACATTGTGGGCCCCCAGCAGGGGCGGGCCAAGAGGGGGGTGTGGCCTCATATGCATAAGAGGGCCTCATTTGCAGATATATTCGCATAATGGTACCATATACAAACGTTCAGTAAACGTGCCTCTTAATGGGTGCATGGATAAGGAAAGACTAAAAGATATCTACATTACCATAATCCTGCGCCAACTGCCAGACACATTAGGAACTACTACGAACACTGCCCATTTAGAACCCATAGTAAACCCGCCGTATCCTAACAGCACTTACCCGGACTCCCACAAAGAACCATACACTACCAATCAAAGGCAACAATACAAATAGTACACCACTACATTTCAGAGAACAACAATACATGACCTACTGGGGAAAGAGAACAAGTGGCAATGTCACATAGGGATTATATAAACACGAACACCACAGCTCAGTTACCCATGCCGAACATGGACCATCACCAAACAAGTAATCACAATTTTACAAACAGGACGACAATAATCAAACTGGTAATCCCAAAAGGCAAACATGGAATGTCCAACACTGTAGAAATGATACCATACATTAATTTTGCTCTTGTCCCTACACAAAGCGCAGACGTTAATGATGCACATTTACCAGAGCTGACATATTCCAATTATTATTAAATCCAGGAATAAAGATAGCTGTTCTAACCTTTTGTGCAGTTTTCTCAGCTGCAATTGCACCAGCCACTGTCTGCTGGATTTGCCTTTTCGACTTCTAACTCTCCATCGACTGCTGTCATTTTGTCCTGTATTCTATATTCTAGATTTTACCACATTCTCTCTCTACATCTGCTTTAACATACTGATCTTTCTCCTTTCTCCTTTTGCTCTCTCATCATTCCTATTTCATCCACTCATATTTTACCCCTCCATCCTCAATCCCCACGTACCCTCCCAATACCCGGCCTATTGTAGATTTTGTTTCCCTACCACACAAACTATTCATCCCCCCTCCATGTTACTCGTCCAGCCCCATCCCATTCTAATCCACCCCCAACGTCAGCTCCCTTCTAGTTCCAGCCTCAACCACCAACCATTCCCTTACAGTCCATGCATCAGCCCAGTTCCAGTCCTATCCACCCAGCACCCATCAGCCCATTTCCAGTCAGCCCCCCTAGCCCACTGCCAGCCCTAACCCCCCAACCAGCCCACAGTCCATTACCAGTCCTAACCCATCAGCCCACCTCTAGCCTTATCCCCCCCAGCCCAATCCCAGCCACAGCCCCAGCCCCCCCATAGCCCATTACCAGTTCCTACTCCACCCCCATAGCCCATCACCGGTCCTACCCCCCCCCCTGGGCCTAAGGTAACATCTAATTTGAAAAACAAACCTGCTGGCTGCCGCAGCGGGGCCCCCTCTGCTGCCGCGGCAGCACAGACTGACCTGCGGGGGGCCCCCTCTGCAAGCTGCCTCCGTCGGCCCGTAGATCCCTCCCTCCCTCCGTGCACACTGTGAGAGGCGCGGAGGGAGAGGGTCACCCTCGCGTCTCTGTTAAGCCCGCAGGGGCTGATGGGAAATATCCCATCAGCCCCTGCGGCTAACAGCGACGCAAGGAGACACTCTCCATTCCCGTCTCTCACAGCCTGCAGCCTGCACCCTGCACGAGGCGGAGGGAGGGAGGGAGGAAGGGACGAACCGACGGCCTCAGCTTGCCGAGGGGCCCCTGCGGGTCATTCGATGCTGCTTGCTGCAGCAGTAGAGGGGGCCCCGCGGCGGCAGACAGCAGGTTGTATTTCTTTACCTTTATTCAACCAAATAAATGCCCTGTTCCTCTTGTGTGGGCCCCTGCCTGCTGTGTGCCCTACGCCATGGCGTACTGGTATATCCGGCCCTGGTGTGCGCAGGTTACTGCATACATGTCAGGCAGCTAGCATAACTACGGACAGTACATGTGGCCATGCCACACATGTCCCAGGGAACACACATGTGACAGTGCCCAGGGACCAGCAGTGGTGGGATATGCAGGCTATGTGCAACATCTGTGCTTGGTGCAGGCCAGGGTGGGGTATGGTATGGGGAACACAGGTGGCCTAATGGTCACTGAGCGTTGATGTGCACAGAGCTATGGGTGGACAGAGTGGGCATGGCCCTAGGGTGGCATGGGCTGTGCCACATGTTGTGCTCCGTGATCGTGTGTGTCATGGCGTGGGGGACATATTGCAAGTGCTGCACATGGGGGCTCCCCCGCAGAAGCTGTGACACGTGACATTAGTCTATATATGGTAGGTGGTATGGCACACGACACAGGTATGCAGCACGGACAGTGCCCTTGCAACCACATGGCCTGTCCCTCCACACATGTGCCTGTGGGGCATCCCAGGTGGGTCTGGGAAGTATGCTATGTGCACGATGGTAGTGGCCCGGGGGGGGGGTGGGGTGGGGATGTGAATGTCATGCCAAAAGGTAGACAGGAAGCACATGTCACCATCATTGTTCAGCTGTGTGTGTCTTTATTTAGACCTCCCCCTGCCACCTTTCGGGCGTCCCCGCCCACCCCGTGGCGCTTGCCGCCCCCTTGCTGCTGTTGCTGCTGCAGGTGGTGTTGTCCCCTGTGGCTGCTGGACAAGAGGGCATCCTGCCCCCATCCCTGCTGCCATGCGCGCATGTGCGGCAGCCATCTCTTCACATGCCTCGCAATGCGGCCTTCATGTCCCACGAGGGCCGTCATGGTACGCTGTAGGCGCCTCAGCACTCGCAGTTGGCGCCGTTGTGTCCGTGACACCGTGCGCAAGGCATGCCGTAGACCTGGGGGGAGAGGACATAGCACAATATTAGATGTGTTACACAGCGACACCTGCTCGGGTCCATATATACCATGGCAGCATAGGGCACTCACCCTCAGCATCTCTGTGGCTGCGTCAGTGTTGGCCTGCATCTGTGCGATAACCTCAACCACAGCAGCGAGTGCCTCATTCCGGTGTTGCCCACACACATCCGCAGGCACATCCCCAGTGCCCTCTGTGGTTGATTGGTGCGTCCACATCCGGGATGTCTGGAACCTCCATCTCCCTATCACCAAGGGGTGCATCCTGGCCCTCCGCACACACATTGCCTGCCTCCACACCAGTGTCAACGGGGCTTGGTGGTGCCACGTCTGCCACCGCCTGTGGCTCCTCCTCCTGGTCGATGGCGCGTGAATCACCTGGGTGCCACAGGGATACATACATTAGAGGGTGCTCTTTGCTGTTTGACATCCCCATCACATACCCCCTCAGGCACACGTGGGTTACTGATCCACGTGTGTCTGAGCCATGGCTGTAGTAGCACCCTACTATGTTTGTGCACTCCCCATGCAGGTGCCCCCTGTGGTCCGCCCCCTGAGGCCCCCCACAGCACCTCTGTGTGCAGACGCACACCCCAGCCAGGGCCATCATCACCCACAACCTGACCGCACCCAGCATGTCCCCCGAGGATGCAGTGTATCGTCGCGTAGGACACCCCCTTACACGTGTGGCCCTAGTGGTCCCGCCAGCTGTGCGCCCATGTTTCACCGACTAGACCGCAACCTAATAATACGACTATGTACCTGCAATGATCAGAACCAAAATATCAGTACAGGTGCAAAGACAGTCTCTGTTTATTAGATAACTGATGATCAGATACAGGTGGGAAATTGGGGAAACGAGTTCTATCGGGCACTGGGCACCTCATGACAGCATATCCCCCCCAAAATATGAGCTGCATACTATATAAAGATATGTCTCCTGCTTCCGTTTCTTTCTACATGCAGTCCTCAGAACTAGTCCTGTGTGTCCTCTCCCCCCTCCCTCTTATTACCTATTATTGCCTATTTTGTACCCCTTCTTTCATGTTGTACAATCCCTCGTGGCCCCCCTCCCATACTCACCAACTATGGTGCAGCTATCTACGTTTCTGCAGAGCCCAGGCCTAGCATACATGTTGGTAACTTGTGGTTTCCTGTGTATGTTTTCCTGTGCACATAGACCTTACAGGCCCTTATCTGATATCCCCTTGTCGGCCCATGTCTAGACTCTCCAGGCCACACTGGCACCTTACAAGGCCCATGATATCCCCTTACATGGGTATATCTGGTGCTGGATCTCCTCTTGCTAAGGCCTGTATTCTGGCCCACATGTTTTGGCCGCGTGGCTGTTACCAAACTATTCTGTGAGATTCAGGGCAGCCACTAAGTGATTATGGACCTGGAACATTAGTAACCCTTAGCACCTACAACTCTGAGGCAAATCTATACTACATAACCCCAATGCAGTCATACGTAACCTCTACCAGTACTTCAACCCTACACAGCCCATCCATGTGTGGCATGCAACATGTGGTCAGCCTCTGCTGTCGTTGTGTGGCGGTCAACCATGCACAGTATCACATTCACTGCATGTTGCCACCAACTGCCACCCATACACAGGCCCCCCACCACCCATCATTGCTCCTGAATGGGTGGTCACACCGTGTCTCATTTGTCCCGCTCGCCCTGGACATCCACTTACTGGCCCCCCACTTTCTAGTCTCGCACCATATGACCGTGCTACATCCCCACCTTGGTCTGCATTCCCCCCTTACCTGCTTGTGGGTGGGCCGTGTCCAATGCTGCAGGCAGTCCGTGGACATACATTGTCCCGAGCCTATCAGCCAGGCGTCTCTCCAGCTCGCTGAGTTTGGGCACATATGCTGGTCCCCCTCCAGTGCCTTGGGCCCCACGTCGCTCACGTACGAGCTCAGCCCTCACCTGCCTCTTGATGTCACAGTATCTTTTCCTTAGATTTTCTATATCGCGGTGTGGTCCCCCCGCTGCTGCAACCGCTGACTGTACCTCTGACCACACCCGTGCCCCGCATGGCAATGGTGAGTGTGGCACTCTGACGCCCAAAAAGGAGGTCGTAGCGCTCAAGTACGTTGGACAGCAGGTGCTCATTCTCCTGCTGGCTGAAACGTATGGCTCTGCGCCTTGTTTCATCAGGGACAGGGATCCTTGCCTGGCGTGGCCTGCCACCTCTATGCACACCTGCAGCCTGCTGAATCCCAGATGGTCCAGCAACGGCCTCCTGTGGAGATGTGGCTGGTGCTGCTGGATGTGGGGGCTGGTCCTGGGGATGGTCCTGGTCCTGGGTCTGTGGATGATCCATAATGTCCATTATGTATCTGCACGGGGGTTCGCCACAGAGTGGCAAGCCTATATATAGGCTGTCATGGGGTGTGGCTCGTGGGGCATGGGGTACACGGCCACGTGTGCCGTGACGCGTTCTGTTGCGCCTCGCTGCGCGCCTCGATACGCCTTCCGCTGCGCGCCTCGATACGCGTTCCGCTGCACGCCGGATGTGACATCATATATGTGAGTATCGGCAGTACCGGCCGTATCACCGATCCCCCCTACCCATCCCTTCTGGGGCAGTTTGTTTTGTATAGTGCTGGTGCACATGTACGCTCCTTTGTTAGGGCTATGTTTATCTGCGCCGTAGTGGAAGCATAGGCTATTGCAGCACTACGTGATACGTACGCGACCGCACTCTGACGTTGCACGCGTTGTAAGGCGCGTTGCAACGCGACTTCCGTCGCCTGCACATGGGCACATGCATTTTACGTCATCCCTGCATTGGTGTCTGGGTGTGTGATAAGGTGTGATACGCAGTTTATACACACCCTACGGCATCGCTCGGACTCACCTACAGCAGTGTGATACGTGGATGAATCCCCTCGGCTGCATTATGTGGACGCGCGTAGCAGCGCGCGCTGCACTTTCCTACCGGTACAGCGTTTGATTACTGGAATCTGGAACATTCTGTCTCCCCAGGTGAGTGGCAATCATGTGGTGTCCATCCCCACCCACACCACTATTTCTAGCCCTGCTACCCTCCTAACTGTGTCTATCATGGCTCACACATCACATGCAGGTGGTGCAGTGTTTGCATTGGTTGGGCTGGCAGACCTGCTTGGCCAGGAGGAGGGGGATGTTGTTCCTGGGGCCGCTGCCCTGGGCATCGGTGCACTGCCACTGCAACTCAGGCCTGCAGCTGTGGGGCCTGCACAGGAGGGTGTTGTTGACCAACAGCGCCATAGGCGTGCTGAGGTACAACAACGCCTGCGGCGTCTCTACAGGCCCAGGGTCTTGCTCCAGGACCTGCGAGAGGGCCAGGTACTCTCCCTCTACCGGCTGGACACAGGAGCCATTAGGGAGCTCTATCAGGACCTCAGACCTGACCTTGAGCCCCTGAATGCCCGGTCACATGCTATACCGGGTATGACCAAGCTCCTGGCTGCCCTACATTTCTTTGCCTCTGGCTGTTTCCAATCCTCGGTGGCAGCAGTGGGTGGGATGAGTAGGCCCACCTTCTCCCGCTGTCTCCATCAGGTACTGCGTGCCATGGTCAGCCGGGTTGGGAATTACATAGCAATTCCCAATGGTAGGCAACAGTGGGCGGCCCTGGCACTGTCATTCCATAGGTTTGCTGGAATCCCACACGTGATGGGCGCTATAGATTGCACACATGTTGCCCTTGTCCCGCCACGCGACAGGGAGGTTGTGTACCGGAACCGGAAACACTTCCATTCCCTCAATGTGCAGGTTGTCTGTGATGCAGGTATGCGTATCCTGAATGTGGTTCCGCGGTTCCCAGGGTCGGCCCATGACTCCTATATCCTGCAGAACTCGGCAGTGTTTGACCAGTTTGAGACTGGTCAGTTTGGTGACTACGTCCTGCTGGGTGGGTATTCCGCGTATTTGACATGCGCCCACTGTAGGGGGGTGTATCTGCTGCATTGTCAGCATTCTCCACAGTTTGACTGACATTGCAGCGTTAGTTCTGGGAGTGCACTGTTGGGTGTGGCTCACAACCTCATGCCGTGTCACTGGTGTCCTGGTCTTAAACATATGTTTCGCCACAGCCATCTCTCTGTCTCGGATGTGTGTTGGTTTGCTCACACATGTGTGTCCCAGAGGGCCAGTGTGGTGTCTGTTTCTCCGTGCCCATGCCCTCGTTTTTCAGATGAACTGTGTCCATGTGCGACAGGGCAGCATATGCTGTGTCCCCCCCATGCCTGTGGGCTACACATGTATCCAGGCCATCGCCTCTACACCCGCACCATGGGCATACAGCACTGGCAGTTGTACCCATGTCTCCCAGTGGAGTCAGTCACTTGGCTAGCCCATCCTTTGCATGGATTTCGGTGAGGCAGCCTGGTGGGGGGGGGGCCTGGGCCCACCCTCATGGGGCTCATTCTGTGTGCGCGGACCAATCTTTCTGGCCCTGTTTTTTGCTCGACAGGAGATGTGCTGGTGACCATTTGACTATCACACGTGTCTGCTGCATGTCTGGGCACCATGTTCGGGGTCCACCTCACCACCGCCGTTTGCTTCACCCCCAACACCCATGATATGTATCCCAGTGGCTGGTGCTGTGTATGCAGAGGATCGTGCCAGCCACCCACTTGCACAACTGTGCCACCCTGCACCCCCGGTTGCTATTTGACAATGTCCAGCACCTTGCCTCACAGCTCACGCAGATGTATTTGCTGAACCAGTTCTTGCACATGTCACGTGTCACGGTTACATGGGTATGCACTGCCACTCTCAGCATGTCATGGTCGTTTCCCACTGGCCTCAACAGCCTCTGCTGTGCTACCACTGTGTGCACATCATTTGCCTCATATGTGTGTGCATGGCCTCTCGGCTGTCCAGTTCTGAATTGGTATGTCTGTCGTTCCATTATTGTCCTCAGCACGCATGTGAATTTGCACCATTTCTCCCTGCAGGTGATGCAGGATATGGGTGTCGCACCTGGCTGCTCACCCCTGTGCGTCTCCCCCGGACAGGTGCAGAGCTACGGTACAATGAGGCCCATGCCTCCAGTCGCTCAGTGATTGAGCGCACCTTTGGCGTCCTCAAAAGTCGCTTCAGGTGTCTGGATAGGACTGGCGGGGCCTTACAGTACAAACCACTGACTGTGGCAAAGATCATCATAGCCTGTTGCATCCTCCACAACATTGCTCTCAGGCACAATGTTCCAGTCGACATTAATGAGGATCTGGGCCCGGATCCTATGTGCCCTCCTGCACCTGGCCATGGTGACACACATGCAGGCATGGCAGCCAGGCAGCATCTAATCGAGAGGATCTTCACCTGTAAGTTATGGGTGTGCTGGGGACGTGTCTCTGGGTTTGCCATGTGTTAGGTGGTGTGAGGATTGTGCAGCACTGCCATCTGATGCCTCCATATCTCTGTCCTGTTCTTGGCTCCACAGGATGAGCATCTGTGTTCCAGGCCCACCCGGACTGCCTTGTAATGCTGCATGTGGCCGTGCTGCATGGGGGGGGGGGAGGGTGTTCATATATGCAGCCTTCATGTTGGCTTGGGTGAGTTGCAGGGTAGTGGGGATTGCATGTCATTCGTCACGTCTGGTCACATATATGTTGTTTTCTCTCCACTGCTCCTATGGTGCTGCACATTTATTTGGACCACTGCTCCTTCCCCCTTCGCCTCCATGGGTCACAGAGGTGGCCTTTACTTGTTCACATCTTGGGGTTCTGCATGTTCTATCTTGCACACATCTTGAGCGGCTGTGTGTGTACTCTTGCACAGGTCAGTGTATACTGGTTTGCTAGGTTGATCAGCCACTGGCAATGGGTCATTTTGGCAGATATGTGCCACTCATGCATGTGATGTGCTGTGTGTCTCCATTTGACGTTCATTTTTGGGGGGCAGGACATCTTGGCTTTCTGCATGTGTACTTTATCACACTGTGTATGTTCATGATTGTTAGTGACCTTTCCACCTGGCCATTCCTCATGCGCCACCCTGCCTATGTGTGTTGTAGGGATGTATTTGCGCCCTCTCCGATTATGTTTCCCTCATCCATTTGTTACCTTCCACTGGTGGGCAACTGTACATTGTGCACAGGTGTCATATATGTTCCTCAGATGGGTCACAGTTCCGATGGTGATGCAATGTACATCAACATTGTGTTTCCGCAGGACACACTGCACCGTGGACATGTTGCTCTCACAGCTACCCATGCAGACGTCGTGCTGTCCGCCATCCATCGGTCTCTGGATCCGCTATTGTGTCTCTGTGTGCTTTTGGCTGACAATCACTGTTCCCTCTGAGCTGTGTGCATGTGTGCGCGCACACACCTCGCCAGGGGAGCGCATATACTTTGCAGCAGAGCGCACAAACGTTGCAGCTCTGATTCCACTAGGGAGCAACACAGACATCTTACACCTTTACAGTCAGGGTTGTAATTACTAGACATTTCCTGCTTCATTTATTAATCGTCTATTTTCAGTTAATTTGATTAAACTCAATGTGGTGTACATACTATATTCTGACGTGTAGTCAACATTTTAATGTTATAACTCTGCCTGTCATTATGTTGCGCACAGACATGTCACCTTCCTTCCAAAGCTGCACAGAGCTGATATTTTACGCGCACACAGCCTACAGACGATTGGGGGGAACATTGCTGACAGTAACATTCACATCCAGGACACTGGTGTACCTTTCAGGTGGCCCTCACCTTCCATACTCTGTGACATACACCGCCTGCTTATTCTGCTTTTTGCCTATTGCTCTCAGCCTGTCGTTATTTGTTCTCTGCGTATGCCACCGCTGCTGCACATGCTCTTGTCCCCTGCAGTGTATGCGTGTCATGTGCAGGTTCTTGATGATATTGGGATGGATGGTGCCGTAGTCTTCACTGTCATCTACGTCTGTGGTGCATGTGCAGTGTGCTCAGTGTTGTGGACACATCATGTGTTGCTATCTATTCATTCTGTGTGTGGCTGGTTTTATGTGTGTGTCTCCTTTCTGTCCTGCAGGTGTCATGGGGGTGTGTGTCCGTCCCTTACCTGATATCTGCTTCTTTTCACACAGGACACAGGCAACACTGTTGGTCTGGTTGGTGATTGGCATGTCCCTCTTTTGGTCCGGTGGCCCTTTCCACAGCCGATCCAAATGGGCCTCCATTGGGCTATCCAATTACACCCCTCATGTGTCACTTCCCTGATCACTTGCATGTTGTTTACAGTACATTATATCTCCTGCTGTGGGTGTGGGTGTGGGTGTGGGTGTGTGCCTCTTAATTTGTGTGTTCCATCCCACCTGTCGACTGTGTTGTGGGCTGTGGACCCCTCCTCCACATGTGTACTGCATTTTGCCTACGCTCTGTAGTTCTATCACCTGGCACGCAGCTGTGGTCTTTGCTGTTGGCATGATGTGGTCCTGTCTGCATCCATTTCTGTGTGCCTCTGTGTTTATTTTAGGTCATCTATGTTCTCCAGTGCTTTCCATCAGAGTGGTCATAGCTTTGCGCTCTTTCTGTTCCTCTTTTCCTCGGCCTTTCCCGCGCTGATGCTTATTGTCGCTGTAACAGTGGTCTCCGGGCGTCTGCTACCTGTCTGGTCATATTAGCGTTGTCACATTAGCTGTCCATCCTTTGGTCCATGTATTTGCATCATGGTGTGGTGAGGTGTCATGTATGCTGCTGTGGACTCTTGCCCCGTACCCTACCCTGCTGCCATTGTCTACTGAGCATCTCCTTTTGCTTGTTTGTCCTGTGCCTGCTTGGCGTGTCCTGCTCACCTCTCGGGTGACCTCACCCTCCACTGGGGGGCACCTATTCCCCTCAGCTGCCACACACCTTCTTTCCGGTACACCAGGGTGCCAGGAACCTTTGCTGTGATGCTGTTGCTCCCAGCATGTTTGTCTGCACTGCTGCCATACACGTGTGCTGCTGTCATGTGTGAGGGTCCGTGAACTCCCTGCTTGCCCTCCAACAGTCACCTGTTCATTGTCGTTACTGTGGGCTCTAGGTGGTGTTTGTGCTACATCTATCTCTGTTCCACACAGGTCCTGCTGGCCCTCCAGGCACACCTTGTGGCCTCTAGGGCACACTGACCTTTGCAAACATACCATTAGTGATGCACCATGCCATATTGTTCAATGGGCCACAGGTCTGTCAGCACTCTCCTATACCGCTTAGCCGCATATTTGGGTTCAGTTTGCACACCTGTCTTCACACTGTACTGGTACACCTTTCCTGCTTGTTCTTGGCCACACTGTTGGCCTACTGTCGTTTGGTGCTCTATGGCAGGGGCGCACATATTCTTATCTCCCTTCCGGCCCAGGCGCTGTGGGGGCGCCTACCCCCTCCTATGGTCATCTCTGGACTGCTGCTGGGCATCTGCAGTGCACCATGGGTACTGTTGCATACTCCCATATCCTTAGCAGCCCAGCAGGCACCTTGGGTGACGACATGGCGCCCCTCGGTCCACAGTCAGGGGATTTGGTTTCAGGTGTTACGGACATCTTCATTTTCTTGCGCACAATCACCATAGTGTGTTTCTCCCTGCTCTTGCTTTTGCCAGTGACATTCCATGTTGCAAAGCGGTCTGTGATGTTATTGGGCCTTCTATATTTGGTAATGAACATGACCTTGGTCTTGATTGTGTTTGCCATATGCCCTTGTTTGCTGAGACCTTGCTTTGTTTCTTAGTCAGGCATCCCTTGCATGTACATGGTGCATCTTCTGTGAGTTTGTTTCGGGGGCTTGGGTCATCTGGCAGTTCTGCTCCAAGGGCTGCCCACCTCATTATTGTGACTTTGTTATGTGCACTGGCAATATGGGCATGGGGTTGCTTCCATGCTTGTGGGTGGGGCCCTGGGTCATGGGTTTGAACACACAGTGGGTCATTGTGAGCACCTTGGGGGGCGTATTCCTATCTTGCTTTACATTGGTGCTAACAACAGCAACGCCCTCACACTGCAGACTCCGCACAGTGACTCCTCATGGGCCCTGTCACATGCCCTATGGCAGCGATGGCGAACCTATGGCACGCGTGCCAGCTGTGGCACGCGAAGGCCTTGCAGCTGGCACGCGGGAAGGTCCGCCATCGAAAAAAAAACAACAACCCTGTCTGCTGCCGTTGTCGGGGCCGCCGCGGCAGAATCGAGCGTGCCGCGGGGCCCCCCTGTACCCGGCACAGCCTCTCCTCCCTGTAGCAGCTCTCTCGTTGGAGCTGCAGTCAGACTCGCCGGCTTGCAGAGCGCGAAGGGAAGAGTTTCCCTTTCGCGACTCTGTTAAGCCCGCGGGGGCTGATGGGAACTTCCCATCAGCCCCCGCGGGCTTAACAGAGCAGCGAGGGAAAAACTCTTCCCTCGCGCTCTGCAAGCCGGCGCGTCTGACTGCAGCTCCAACGAGAGAGCTGCTACAGTGAGGAGAGGAAGTGCCGGGTACACGGGGGCCCCGCGGCACGCTCGATTCTGCCGCGGAGGCCCCGACAACGGCAGCCGACAGGTTTTTCTTGTTTTTTTTAATTTTCCCTGGGCTGGGCTGGGCTGGGCTGGGGTGGGGGGTGGGGGTTAGGAGTGGTGATGGGCTGGGCTGGGGGGCTTAGGAGTGGTGATGGGCTGGGCTTGGGCTGGGCTGGGGGGGGTTAGGAGTGGTGATTGGCTGGGCTGGGCTGGGGGCGGTTATGAGTAGTGATGGGCTGTGATGGGCTGGGGGGTGTTAGGAGTAGTGATGGGCGGTGGTGGGGGTTTTAGGATTGATGGGCACTGGGCTGGGGGGTTAGGAGTGGTGATGGACACTGGGCTGGCTGGGGGGGTTAGGAGTGGTGATGGGCACTGGGCTGGGGGGGGGGTAGGAGTGGTGCGGGGCGCTGGGCTGGGGGGGTAGGAGTGGTGATGGGCGCTGGGGGGGGGTCAGGAGTGGTGAACGGCGCTGGGGAGGCTTAAACTACAAATTGAGTGCTGGGGGATTAGGACTGGGAGTGGGCTGATGGGGAGGTTAGGACTGGAAATGGGCTGGTGGGATTAGGACTGGGAGTGGGCTATGGGGGGCTAGGACTGGTAATGGGTTGGGGCGGTTGCTAGGCCTGGAAATGGGCTGAGTGGAAGGGGGCTTGAACTGCAAATAGCTGTTGGGGATGGGGCTTGGAATGGAAATGGGCTGAGGGGAAGTGGGGGGCTTGAACTGCAAATAGCTGAGGGGGACGGGGCTGGGAACGGAAATGGGCTGAGGGGAAGTGGGGGGCTTGAAGAAGGGAATGGATGCTGGGTGAGACTGGAACTAGAAGGGAGCTGATGTTGGGGGAGGATTAGAATGGGATGGGGCTGGGAGAGTAAAATGGAGAGGGGAAAAATATTTTGTGTAGGAGGGATGAAAAATCTACAATTGGCCAGGTATTGGGAGAGTAATTGGGGATTGAGGATGGAGGGGTAAAATTTGTGTGGATGAAATAGGAATGAGGAAAGAGCAAAAGGAGAAAGATTAGTATGTTAAAGCAGATGTAGAGAGAGAGAGAATGGAAAAAAACTAGAAGAGAAGAAAGGACAAATGGACAGCAGACGATGGAGAGTTAGCAGAAAACATGAAGAAACCAGAAGAAAATGGCTGGACCAATTGCAACTGAAAAAAAATGCACAAAAGGTAGAACGATATCTCTTTATTTTGAATTTATTAACTGGAATATGTCAGCTCTGGGAAATGTGCATCATTAACATCTGCGCTTTGTTTGGTACAAGAGGAAATTCCTATTTGACGTTGCCAGTCTTTCTCTTTCCCCAGTATTCACTGAAATGTATTGGTTTAATATTTGCAGTGTTGCCTTTTGATAGGTAGGGTATGGTGCTTTGTGAGTCCTGGTAATGCTGTCAGGATACGGCGGGTTTGCTATGGGTTCTAAATGGGCAGCGTTTGTAGTAGTTCCTAATGTGCCTGGCGGTTGGCACTGGATTATAGTAATGTAGAAATCTTTTAGTCTTTCTTTATCCATACACTCATTAAGAGACATGTTTACTAAAAGTTAGTGTATGGTAACATTATGCAAATATTTATGCAAATAAGACCACTTATGCAAATGACGTGCTGGCACTTTGAGGAAATTCTTTGGTTTTGTGCGGCAGTTTGGGCACTCGGGCTCAAAAAGGTTAGCCATCACTGCCCTATGGGGTGCTTTGTGAAAAGCCCTGTCGGGTGCTGTGGGAGACAGTGCACAGTAGCCTTAGTTCTCTGGTGTGGCTTTCATGGGGTTATCCTATGTGACACCTTCCAGGTACATCCCTGTGGGTGGGTGTTTGCCAGCACAACTTGTGGGACATACAAACCAGACCTCCTATGATATTACTGGTGTGGTGTGGGAGTCATGACGCACACCCATCCACAGATATGCCAGCCTTGCAGGGACACAACCACTTGGTACACGGCCCATAGTTGTGGCACACATAGCATGTCCTGGTGCTGTTTGATGCTGAATTCCAATGGCAAGGGAATTGTGTTGTTGTCCCCTGCATTGTTTCTGGTACAGTCTGACGTGGTATTTCCTTTATTATATGGGTTGTGTATATCTTCACCTTTGTACATTTCAAGCACCCGGTTTCTGGCTGCAGATTCACACTGTTTTCTACCTTTGGGTGCTGCACCTCTCGGGATTACACGGACACTCCCAGCAAGGGGTGGTGGGCATATTTTCCTCCCTCTCATGTTCTTTGTGTCCAACCAAACATTTGGGTTCTCATTGGTTTAGACAGGGGGCTGACTGGTTCATCATATGTGTGCCTACTGTTTGCGGAGGGTACTGTTGCAGGCAGCCTTGGTCTTTGGACACACAGGGGGGATTGAACTCACAGACCCTGCTCCACCAGGCAGCTTTTTACCCATTGTGCTTATGATCTGTCTGCCTTAACTGTCACATTTTCTAGCTTCTTCTGGGGCACCCTGTTGGGATATTCTCTGTTGCTACTATATCCAGTAACACACACAGTCATTTCACCATACCATACCATGGGGCTATGTGGGTATGTACCCCTTCTTGTGTTCATCTGTGGACTGCTGGTCTGCATGTGCAGTGTGCACCATGGGACTCCCTGCATTGTTACGGATCCGGGACACTACAGCGGACAGTTGGGTGGTGTCCTGCCGCACTTCAGTGGACAGCCAGGGGGTGGTTACCGGCTATGGGGGCTGCAGGCCAGTGGGTCACTCATTGCCTGTGGAGCCCGTAGCCATGGGTTGTGACCCACAATGGACTCCTTTTATAGGGGTGTCTGCCGCATTATATGTTTTACATACGCAGGACTGCTACCAGCGACAGCCTCTCAAGCGTCATATTACTGTACTGAGCGTCGTCATTGGGTGCACCATGTGTCACCTTATCTGGCTACCTTTATTTTCCCTTATGGACTGCTCAATGGGGGACATCTTGTTGTGCCTCAGTGGACACTCTACTTTTTAGTGTGGCCTCTGTTGTGCGTTATGGGGTGCGTTCTGCAGCAACTTTGGATACACCACTGTGTGGGTGTGTTTGCTAGCAACCTTACAGCACATACAAAACAATGTACATGGCCCCTCACTCACTATATGATGTGTGGGTGTGTTTGCTAGCGTCCCTACAGACTATCGGCAACATAGACATGCCCCCTCACTCACTATATACTGTGTGTGTGTGTTTACTTGCACCCCAAATGGTAGGGGAGCATAGACATGCCCCCTCACTCACTATATGATGTGTGGGTGTGTTTGCTTGCACCCCAGGGACACAGAGCATATACATGCCCCCTTCACTCACTATCTGATGTGTGGGTGTGTTTGCTTGCACCCCTCCGAGACGTATAAAAATATATGCCCCCTCCCTCACTGTATCATGTTCGGGATGCTGCATCAGCCAGCCTTCTGTATCTGGCAGCCTGGGGACCCGAACCCATGCTGCCCGTATCAGTGGTCACTGCAGTAACCATTGTGCTACAGTCTGTCTGGGTCAGGTATGTCTGCGTGGCTTCTTATGCTTCATGCGCAGTAACGCGCGGCGACTTCCTCTAACGCGCCAGGTATCGCGCGTGAGCTCTGTTACGCGCGTTAGGTCTTCCGCTGTCCCGCCTATCTCCTTATTTGGGGGTTTGTGTTATTAACGTGGATACTTACGCGAACTGCACTAACGCGATTTAGTAAACATGCCCCTAAGTGTGGTCACTGTAATATTTGTGACATTACATTGGAACTTTCTGATTTTGTACATAAAGGGAAGCGTTATGCTTTAAAACAAGTGACAAATTGTGAATCCAAATCAGTAATATATGCTATTCAATGTCCTTGCTCTTTACTGTATATTGGAAAAACAATTCGGACTTTTAAGACACGCATGCAAGAACATCGTAGCAGATTGCGCAATAAACAACTGACAGCACCAATTGTTCAGCATTGCTTAGATTTGGCTCACGATTTTGAGATGTTGCACTGCTGGTGCATAGAGTCAGTTACACATGGGTCACAAGGAAAATCGCCTGAGCAAAGGCTGTTATATCGAGAACAATGGTGGATTTATCAACTTCAGACAGTAAAACCTGATGGACTGAATATCTGTGTAGACTGGCAAGCATGTGTGTAGTAGTCTGCTCCAATCAGAAGCGGTTTCTAGAGGTGATTTAAATCCTAAAGAAGAGCGCATGTGTTGGTGTTCACGATTCCACAGAACCATTATTGAACTGAGCTGGTGACTGGTAAGAGTAAAAAAAAACCGGAGAAGTGTTAAGAGATGATTTAATTGAGAAGTGAAGTATAGTTCTAGAAGTAACTTCAGTACATTTTCAATTTTTAACCATGTCTGTGCTGTTGCTGTTTTTTATCTTAGCAAATAGCTCTTCTATGTTGAGAAAATGTGGATACTGTTTGGTTTTGATACGAAACAAGTCTATGGTGCCCCTTGAGAAACCCAACTGGAGAAACGCTCTGAAGCGCTGACAAAATTGAGGCGTTGGGGTTTTTTCCTCTGTTTGTATCAACACGGAATGTCAACTGTTGCCATTCTACAACGTTTAAGATAAGTGGAATGGCCTATATTATGACTTTTATATAAAGTTGAAGAAATTTGAAGAAAAACGTATTTAAAATAATGAGATGAAAGCAACAAAATGTGTTAAAAAAAACCACTTGCAAAAACAGGTCATTGATGTAAACGGACACTAGAGTGGGCGAATTAATTACCCATACATAAGTGTCATACTTTACCCGTTTATCTGAGACCAGTGGCAAGAGGTATACAAAGAGATTGTGGTTATATGATAATAATTTTCGAGTGAATTTTTCTTGTTTAGTGCATATCAGCAGTTCACTCTGACGAAGCCTTGAAATATTAATTGTCTAGTACATTATCAATGGGTTCTAAATGGGCAGTGTTTGTAGTAGTTCCTAATGTGTCTGGCGGTTGGCACTGGATTATAGTAATGTAGAAGTCTTTTAGTCTTTCTTTATTCATACACTCATTAAGAGGCATGTTTACTAAAAGTTCGTGTATGGTAACATTATGCAAATATTTATGGCAAATAAGACCCTTATGCAAATGAGGCCCCGCACCGAGTCTCTACACATGGCCCCGCACCCCCCTTGGGCCGCCCCTGGACCCCCAAACAGTCTTGTGTACCATATCCATGCCTGTACTATGCCCAGGACTGGTGTGGTGGGTATGGCTGCTGACCACCTCTATAGTAGCAGCAATGCTGGCATAGGTGTGGGGGTGGCTGTCTGTCTATCCAGTGTGTGGTGGCTGCAAACACCTTCCACAGCCCACACTGCCAGCAATGTTGCCAGTATTGGGCTGCCAATGTGCATAATGAGGAGCAAGGTACCATGGGTATAGGCCGGACAGGGGGGCCTGGCCAGGGTGCATCTGCACAGGGCATAGGGCAGTGACAGGCACATTGTAGTGCCCGGCCACCACCTACACAGACAGGGTGACCTCAGTATATCCTGCTGAGAGATCACTCTCACCCTGACTGTGCAGTGACCACAGCCATGGCTAGGCACTCCCATAGTGCTGTCTACTATTTCTCTCATTTGATAGATATGTGTTTCTTTTTTGGCCCAGTCCACTGATGTATCTGCTTGCTGTGTAATGCTGACATCCCAGTTCTGGGTGCAGGCATCTCCACTGGGCACTAGCAGACTGTTTGGCAGCTGGTATGTGTTGTGATGGAGTGGCTTGCAGGGTGCAGTGGCTGATGGCTTGCACCAGGGGAATATCAGATAGTGGTGGGGTGCAGTATACCATATCCAGGCCTAATGTCTGTCTGCTATTGTGTTATGGATGTATACAGAGCTGTATTGACTGCCCTGTGGGGTGTCTGTTCCTCAGCAGGACTGGGGTTGATGTTCCCCTCTACTGCCACCTTTGCAGGGAGGTAGACTGTGGATCTTTTGATGGGAGACCCTGTTTGCCACCCTCAGTCCTGGGGGAGGGGGGTGGTGGTGCATGGGGGCTACACCTGACTGAAACAGACAAAGATGTCCAAGGTGTTCATGCAGAAACTACCTATCTCACACATTAACACTGCTTTTGACCTGTTAACCATGGACTGTGCTGTGGACCTAGTGCTGGGCGCCTCACTGCACCCTCAGGGTGAGCACAGTACCCGCACAATGTGACAGTGTGGTAGCTACTCTGTGCCAGTACAACACATGTCAGTACCCCCTACCAGGCAGAGGTACTGTGGGGGTGCACCTGATCACTTCCCCCTAACAGGCTGAGGTGCTGTGGGGGTACATTCCCCATGGTGTGTATCTGTGGACGGCTGATTTGCATGTGCAGTGCATCATGGGTGTGACTGGCACAATCCAACCCTGGGTAAATCCACAGCACCTGCTCACAGGCTCAGATACACCATAGGCCATCACACATACATCTGTTAGCATAATGCATAGGTGCAGGACACCCTAAAGAGTCTGTAATATTAGGTGCCCATGCTGGTAAAAACACACATACCCATGCACGATTTTACGCACGCACCAATGCACGTACCAACACACGCAGCCACGCACGTGGCTAGGCACACTGCGAGGGTGTGTTTCTGGCACCACTACTCAACGTAAAGAAAAACATGCCGCCTCATTCCCTATGTAATGTACAGGGTGATGCCTGGGCCAGCCTTCTGCGTTAGGCACACTGGGGACTTGAACCCATGCTGCCTGTAACAGCGGTCAGTACACTAACCATTGTGCTACAGCTCTGTTTCAGTGCTTTGTGTCTGTACGCCTTCATACGATTAACGCGCAGTAACGCGCCACAGCGCCCTGTAACGCTCGTTAGTTTTTGGAACGCGCGTTAGTGGTTAGGATGTCCCGCCCATGTCCTTTTTTGGCTTTCCTTTCACTAACGCGGCTCCTAACGCGATTTGCACTAACGCAGTTTAGTAAACATACCCCTAAGTGACGCCTTTGTTCCTCGTGAAAATGTTACCGTGGATGAGCAACTACTTACATTTGTGGCCGTGGTTCCGTTCAGACAATATATTCCCAGTAAACCTGGGAAATATGGCATAAAGCTATGGATGTTTTGTGACAGTGCAATGTTATATGTTTCTGCGTCTTCAAGTATATACAGGAAGGGAACTCGAACAAAACAGGGAAACAGAATCAGGGTGAAAGGGTTGTGCTGCAGCTCACTGAAGGATTGACGGCGATCTGGCAGAAATGTTACTGTTGACAATTTCTTCTGCAGTTTATCCCTGTCACAGAAATTGCTAGAAAAACAAATGACACTTTTGTGGACAATTCAAAAGTACAGAAAATAATTACCTCCAGAATTTGTAACAGCAAAGGGCCGAGAGGTATTCACTTCACTGTTGGCCTTTCGCGATGACGCCACTCTGGTTTCCTATTGCCCGAAGAAAGGAAAAGTGGTTGTTCTTCTGAGCAGTTTGCATGATTAAGAAGAAGTAGATAACACAGGTCCAGACAAAAAAAACCACAAATGATCTTGGACTATAATTCTAGTAAAGGTGGAGTAGATACGGCAGATCAAATGTTGCGCATGTATACCACAGAACGAATGAGAAGACGCTGGCCAGTGACAATCTTCTACAACATGTTGAACTTCAGTGCTTTGAACGCCTTCATTGTTTGGATGTCACTAAATCCAGAATGGCAGTCCAAATCAAAGCAAAGGACATGGTCTATTCCTCTTGGAATTAGGAAAGCAACTGCTTCAGAGTAATTGCAGCGATCTTCTTCCAACATTGAAGAAGCACTGATGCTATTTGCAATGTCGGGATCCCAAAGAAAAGGGCAAGGTGTCACTGCTGTTCCAGAGAAAAAAGACAAGGAAAAAGCAACATAGTTTGCACCTCCTGCAAGTGCAATGTTTGCAAAGAACATTCAGAAATTGTCTGTGTCTCATGCAAATGACTGTAGTACTTTACTGTGTTCATCAAGTGCCTGCAAAAACTGCTTTCATGGCAACTCTTCTTCATGTAATTTTATGATAAAGCATTACATTTCAAAACATTTAACCTTCATATAATAAATAATCTATTCAGAATAATATTTTGTCTGTTTAGTTTAAATTTTCATGGTTAACAATTAAAATTTGTCGTGGGGTCATTTATGACCCCAACGGTATTCAGTGTTTTGCAAAAAATCTTGGTAATTCCAGGGTTAAGACAGTCACTGATCTTAAGCTGTGCCAAGAAGATTTAGATGTATTTGTCTTTGAGTAGTGTTAACTGAGTACATAGGGCTATGGTTATGCCTAGACCAAATAGACAACTGCCTAGGTTGCCAGATTTTGAAGGTACCAAATACTAGGGCTAAACAGAAGTCTGATTTTGCTTGCTTTAGGACTGTGCTCTGTAGAGAAGTAACCTCCCCTCCCACTGCTCTCTGATTTTCACTTATGAGCATCAACACCTTAAATTTGATGCAAAGCAGTTACTAAATCGTAGAAGTCCAATAGAGAACATCAGTCATGGCGAGGACAACTTTCAGGCTTTTAAGCAGGCAAATAGCAATTTGCGTCTGAAAACTGCCCTGCCTGAAGGCATCTAAATGTAGGAGCTTAAAAAAACACACAAGGCAATGTTTAACCTTCACTGTTTTAAATGCCCGCTGCAGCATTTAAATGAAATCTGGATATTCAGAGCCAGTATCCGAATAATGACCAGCGCTGAAGGTGCTGGCTGCCACTGCTCTCCGGATAGCAGTGGTTTTCAGTCCGCTATCTGCAGAGCCTATCCAGAGAGCTTAGCACAGCTTTTTTTGCTGTCCAAAGCTATTCAGAGAGTCATCCTAAAAATCATCACTATCTGGACAATTTCACCAGATCTGTTGTGATGTTCATGTTGTACTATTTAATACTCTGAGGAGAAGGAAGTTACCAGTGGTGTGCCCCAGGGATCTGTCCTCGGTGCGATGTCTTTTTAAACATCTTTGCTTAGTGATATAAGCGGAAGGGCTATTGGTGTGTAAGGTTTGCCTTCTTTGCGGGAGTGACAACCCAAAATCTGCAATAGAGTAGACACCCAGGAAGGTGCCAGATAAACATGAGGAGGGATCTAGCTAAGCTTGAAGAAATGGTCTAGGATTTGGTTACTGGAAAATTTTAATGTTTAAAAAAATGCAACGGATCATGCCATATTGGGCTGAAAGCAATCCAAGGGAGCAATATAGTATAGGAGGTGAAGTAACTTTTGTCCACTAAAAGGAAGGAGCGCGGACCTAGGCGTGTGATTGTGTCTGATGATCTTAAAAGTGCTAAACAGGTAGAAAAGGTGACGGCCAAAAAGCTAAGAAAGAATGCTTGGGTTGCATTACAGAGAGGAATGGCTAACAGAAAAAAGGAGTGATGATAGTGCCTCTGTATAAGTCTTTGGTTGCAACCTTATTTGGAGTATTGGGTGCCAAATTCTGGAGATCACCACCTTCAAAAGGATTATAAACAGGCTGGAGTTCAGTACAGAGGGTTGGCTACTTAAAATAGTTAGTGGTCTTCATTATCAAACGCATATGAGGACAGAACTTAATGGATCTTAATAGTACACCTTAGAGGATAAGGTGGGATAGAGGTGGGTGATTGATATGATTGAGACATTTAAAATACCATGCCTGCTAGTTGATCCTTGCCTGCTGCTGAGTTGTGTCTTCCTCAGCCCCTTGTGTGCTGTCCACCACCAAAAGGTACAACCCTACTCCCACTGAGCTTTTGGGTCCCTTCACCACACATGCATCCCTCTGATTCTAATTTAAATCCATCAACGTTGCCTGACTGCTTCCTCCACTTCATTTAGAGGGATTTTCTTCTGTACTTAAAGCTTCCTATGCTGGGAACCCAAAGCTTAGCTGTCATGTGGGGGATCCTTCTCCTCTGGATGGTTTACGGACCTTGTAAGCCAATTTTGATGCTGGACTTGTGTTTTAAAGGGACTATGACTAGTTCCTCCTGGAATAATTAAAGACCTTTCAGCTGATCTAGCTGCTGCTGCTATTACTTCTGGCAAAATTCAGGGTCTATGCAGCTATTAGTCTGCGAGTGCTGATAGCGTATGATGGTCTTCTTATCATGGTTTTAAGATTCTTAGAGGTGATTGCGGTGTTTGTGTTGGTTCTCCTGACTTAATTTCCGGGCTTTGCAGCCATCTGGTCTTTGTGTTATTTTATCCCTCCAAAGTGAATTTGTAATGCTTTCTTCTCTTTCCAATTGTGCCTGTTTTTTGCCTTTGGGGGGGGGGGTTTTCTACTATCTTGAGGTGGTTCATGTTGCTCTTTGTATCCACTTTTGTCGTTCTGATGGGGAGTTTCTGATACTCATTCTGCACTGTTATCAGTGCCCGCTGAAGGGTTTGTGGACACTTTGATGGTTTTGTTAGTACAATTACACAAGGCTGCCATCATGTTTCAGGAGGTTTGATTGAGTAAAATAGATGGATGTCCTCACTGTTGCATTGTAAAAATTGCTTCCAAAAAAGACTTTAATGGGGAGAATAGGAGGAATGGGTCAGTTCATGATGATTAACCAAATGTGTATATTCCGATGAAGAAAAATGAGCATTGAAATCTTTCTTCATGAAACATGTCTGCTGTATAGTGATCCTTGATGTCCAGTTGGGTACCTACCTGGATATCTGACATACTAGTAAATTTTTTGAATACTAGGGGCCCATTTTTGACCCTTCCCCTTGTTGACTTTCCCTCATCATAGTCTGAGAAGAATTCTCTGCAAAGAATTCATAATCTATGTTATACAAAACAGACCTTGCTGGGAGGGACTTCTGGGTGCTCTTTCCTTATTCAAAGTGCTAGATAGGCCTTTAAAGCACCCACATGCATGTGCGGCAAGTCACAGCAAGACGTTTTCTGCCCCCTGACAGAAGTAGCATTGGAGGGGGCAGGATCAGCAGGCTATAAGTGTGCCTATGTGCCTGGGGTCTTTACGGCCCACTGAGGCCACTGAAGTGGTTGAATCTGTTGCCGCTTGAAAGGAAGGACGGAAGGGATCGCTATGCTGCCCCTCTCCCCCTGCAGGTTGAGAAGATGGATGCCGGGGGGGGGGGGGTATGGCGTGGCAGCAAAAAAGGCACGGGGGGCAATAGTGGGATTTCCTAGGGCCCCAGAAACACTTGGGCCAACCCTGCCTGAGTCTGACTCATTTCATTCTCATGTCATGATCCTTTATTCTAGAACTTAATTTATATGCCATTTTGCTTATTTTTATGTGATGCTCTTTTTGAGGAATTTCTATGTCTCTGCCATGCCCCCCCCTCCCTTCTTTATTCTAGTACAAGGGTTTACATCCCAGTCCTTAAGTACCCCTAGCTTCATCTGGTTTCAGGATATCCACAATGGTTTTGTCCAAGAATTAAGGACAGGGGCATAGCTATAAATAGAGGCGGGTTCGAGCAAAGAGACCAGGGCTGCCTGCAAAGAGGGGAGGGGGTATTTACTATCTCAGCTCCTGCATTCTGATAATTGCCACACAGTGATGGCACTTAGCAGAGGAGTGGCCACTGAGGGGAAGGAGCATCATATGAAGGAAACTAGGCTGAGGGGGCGGGGGGCATGGATTGAGGAAGTGGTGGCGCACTTACACATAGAAGTCAGACTGAGGGGGTGGAGCACCAGATTGAAGTGGGCGAGCTCAGGATGGCCTATCTAAAACTTCACCCCTTTGATCTAATGCCCGGCCCCCTCACCCGTTCTTCACTACCCAATTGTTCATATCCCTTCAGGGGCACTTTTCCTCTGAATATTGGCACGCCAATGACAAATACCGAGTAAGTAGAAAGAGCCACCAGAACGTGTGAAGGAAGAGGGCAAGAGAACAGACTTGCAGCAAGATTAAGTACTAGAAGCACAGTATAGAGTAGTGATTCAGGCTTTATACTAAGCCCTACCCCATCAATCTAGTACTCCAACCCATCAGTCTGGCTTCTCTGGGCAGGCAGT